>JABVXU010000811.1:0-19645 GCA_013365365.1 Cruorifilaria tuberocauda
AACAATATGGTAGCAAACCTTATTGGGATGACTGATTTACCAATGATCAAATATGTACAAGTTGCCAATGCAAGAAGTAAAAGTAACTGCTTTATTGATAAATGTAAACATTTTATCGCCATTCTGTTTCACAGCGTTAACGGTTATTAATAGGAAATCCGTGAACAATCTGGTAAACACATAACGTTGTTGATCTGAAATGTAAGTATTAAAATAGTAAAATCAACCACTGAACAATGCACAAAATATATTGCCAAGTAAATGGATAACCTTTCTAACCCATCAAGCGTGGAACCTATTGCACAATATCAAGAATATATCACTATTCAAGATTGGAAGATCGTACTGATTGAGAACATTCAGAAAACTCCCAGCAATTAAGAAATATCAGAAAAGGGTGGACTGAATAATGATTCAGCAAATTATATTTAACAACATACAATAAAATACAATATTAGCTTTTGAAACGCAAAAATCAATCCTTAGATGTATCACAAGACTTTCAAATGATATATGTTTGTCTTTTTTCCATTCATAAATGAAATTACAATGCATTTTTTGCTTACTTCAACTCTCGCTTTACAAAGACAGTACACTGTGCACAAAAGAGACATTTGCAAAAGAGACATTGATAGAGACATTTGCATAGATTGCGTTGCATAAACAGTTCTTTGAATGCAATTTCATTTGCTTATCCAACTATTTGGTCTTCCATAGCAAAATAAGTTGTTCTCAAGCAGCGCAAAAATGATGGTTTATACATATAATACCTAAAGGATTTATATCACTGAAACTCTTCCTTTTTCTAGGAAAAATATTTTCCTGCTCTGAGAAAACATGAAAAACTATGAATTTGTGTAAACCATAAAAATATTTATTAAATATAGATAAATCATCAAAAATAACATGATGTGTAACAAGCTTTAAACTACACATCATTCAGTAGAAAGGTAAATGTCAGTAGAAAGGAAAGAAAGTAGAAAGGTAACATCGGCATCATTAACTATAAATCAAGCATAAAATCCTGTTTGAAGCATACCTCAAACAGGTAGATTTTAATTAAAACATTTCATATCTTATAATATAACAAATTATGCAATTATTAGCAGCATTTATAGTTAATATTTTTTACAAATTTTAGAAATTTGAAAAAAAAGATAAAAATTTGAAAAAAAAAATTACCATAGCATGACGTATTGAGGGAATCATCTCTCTAGATCATTAAAAAACCACGTGACATTTGCCACCTAACCATCATTTATTACCAAATCGTAAATTCTCAAAATGATAAAATATAATTAAAACAATATTACAGTAATAAAATAAATGCTGAACGTACGCCAGATAAGATATAAATTTTGGAAGAACAAAATTCCAAACGAAAAATAATTTCGTATTTGATTATTCCCGAATTATTCAGAAATGATAATTTATAGCAAAGAATTTTTAACTTGAAATCAGATTCAAATTTACTATTGAGGATACGAGAAAAAGAGAGGAAGAGAAAGAAGGTGAGGAAAAAAAGCAGCAAAAAAAAACTTTCAACTATAATGTTACTTTTAATAAGTATAATTTAATAATAATCAATACTTTTAATAAATAACAAACTTGTAAATAAATTAATGAATGTTTGTGTAAATACGGTGTGATTTCTTATCATCTTTATCAAAAGCAAAACAATCAATGTGTTAGGAAGTTAAACAAAAATATTATTAATCGTTGAATGATTTCTATAATTTCAAATAAAAATTCCTTCTCGAAACTAAGAAATAGCTTAAAAGAAAAAATTACTTCTTAAATTCAGAAAAAAAGAATTGATAAAGTATCCGATGCTCAATCACTCCCGCCAAACATCCATGTTAATCGAGCAAAAATGAAAGAGAAGAGAAGTGAAAGATACGGCCGCGGTACGGGTACATAGGGTCATTATATCTTGTTAAGGTTAGCAACACAAATGGATTCAACTTATCCCGCTCCCTTTATCGCTTTTATGATAATTTTATTTCTATTTTAAAGATTTTACGGCATCTAATTACAAATTCCATTACTATTTAATACGATAAGAAAAATGGAAATTTTCAATTGATTAAAAAGACCATTCATTATGCCATCCTAAAATTCCTTCAAAATGTTTCTTTCATCAGTTATATTTCATTCTATTCATTCCCTTTCTCTCTCTCTCTCTCTCCCTCTCTCTCCGTCTTTCTCTCTTTTTCTCTCTGTTTTTCTGTAGAATGAAATTAGGAAAAAGAAGATGCTGAGAATAGTTCATTTTTGATTGGATGCACCAAAAATAGGAAAACAAAAATTTGAAGTTCGTTTTCGTTAAACGAACTACCAACAAAGAGTGAAGTGGAGAGTTTATAGATATACAGTAATCATATATACAAGAACAGTACGATATGTACAATAGAAGTTCATGTTGAAGTTCATGTTGAGAAATTTAAAAACAAATTTTAGCAAAAAAGGAAAAGTTAATGATTAATTAGAAAATGTCAAGTTAAATAAATAATGAATTTAATTAAATGAATGAAATACAAATTGATAATTCAAATTGACAAAAACGCTTCTAGTATACAAACTCTACTAAACACACGTGTACCATTACGTGACAGCAACGTTGTAAATATTATTTATCATTGAATTTCAATCATTTAGCTTTTATGTTAAATCATTTTTAAATGAATGTAATAAACTTTTGAAAATTGCGTAAATTTTATTACCCTGTCGTTATTATTTACGCTACCATTATAAAATTAGGAAATTTATTTCAAAATGATTGATTTTTTTATCAACCATAAGAATGCCAAAAGTTTAAGGAGAAAAATAGAATGTTTAGAAAGGAAAGCTAAAAGTAAAATTAAATGATTGAACATTTTGAAAATTTCAAAAAATTTAATGATCAGTTTCACAATACATAATTCGTAATTCGTAATATTACATAAAAAGTAATTTTCGCTTCTTTGTTATGTTCTACAGTTTAAACAATAAGTACCAATGATATGAATAAGATATGAAAATTTTTAAATATTCAAATATTTAGAAAGAAGAGTTTTGCATTTCTTTCTTTTTTTCCCCAACCGTTATGCATCAAACGATTTTGCGGTTAAACTGATAAGCGTAATATAACAAACAAAAAGAAAAAAAAGTTGCAGCTATCCAAATAAATGTTAATAATTGCCCGATTTAAGCTAATGAAGTAAACTTTCAGAATTCAATTTTATTAAGTCAAAGAGACTTTTGATCGGATCCGGCTTACAATTATGCACCAATTTTTCATATGGTTAATTATTTTCGATCACTATTATTATTAACATTTTCATAGCACTACAGAAACAATATCAGTGTGAAATATTTTTGTATTAATTATTTAGATATTTAGGTAACCTATTACATTATATTTCATCTTTTTACCCCGAAATAGTTGATTATCCTAGAATTTATAATTAAGATAGCCAATAGATGACCGGAAATAAGAATTTTCTTTCCGTATTTCCAGTATTAATCATTGAGATATTGCATTATTATAGCTTATTGATAAGCCAAAGTTGCATTAATAAATATAATGCAATAACTGTCACTACTTCCTATATTCGTTACTGAAGTAATATTTAAGTGTTAGAATTTTAATTAACGAAATTTAAGTATTACAATCAATAGTGATTGTAAGATTTGCAAAGATATCAGTTATTAATTTTTAAATTAACAATTATTGATAGCTTAAATTGTCTTTTTCGTATAAAAATTATTGTTGATAGTATCATTATTGTTCCAAGAAGGAAAACGACAAATTTTGGTGGAAAATTTCATCGAAAATTGCTAAAATTTATTAATGAAAATCACAAGAACAAATTATAATTAATTATTTCTATCGAGTGAAAACCTGAATACTTGAACTTGTTTTAGAATATATCAAAATTTTTTTGTTCAATTTTTTTCGTCGTAAAAGTTGTTTAAATTTAGAATTTGATTCACAGACAATTTATTTACGAGGTTTGTTCCTTGAATATAAAGTTGTTAGAACAGTTCCCCGTTTTAGTTGAAGATTTGTTCTTACAACATGCTCTTATATAAAAGTTTATTAAAAGGAGAAGTGATTACAGCAACCGGTCGAGAGGATGATTGTTATTGAAAACTGATAGCTGATTTGTATCATTTGTGATTTAATAATTTGATAAGGTGTCAAAAAAAGGTAAATATGGCAGTCACAAGGTTGAAATTTATATCATAAGAGACATAATTGAATTAAAAATAAAGATTACTCTGAGAAGAAATGAGAATATGCTAATTATAAACTAATTATAAGCTAGTTATAAAATGAGAATATACAAAATTAATTCCTTATATTTATAATAAATGATGAATTCCTGTAAAAATTTTTTAATAAAATGAATTATTAGGTGATTAGTATTATGTTTGAAATAGTTTCAAGTTTAAAAATTTTTAAAATTTCGGATATTCCGACAGCTTTTTTTCAACTTCTCTCCTACTTGTAATATTGGTTTTTTGAAATGGTTTTTTCATTTTTTTTAAATTTACAAATATTTTGTTGCAAACAAAAAAAGGCAAAATTATGTAGCAAATATATTCGCAAATGAAACGTTCATTTATCACGAATTTGTTTTGCAGAATTCCGTTTTCTTTTGTTCTCCTACTTTTTTTTTTTTGAATGAAGCAAGTTAAGGTAACAAACGGATCAATTCGTTGATGGTTATAAGTAAAGTTTGAAAATTTTCATCTGTTAGATTGATAATTAATTATCACTCCTAAACGATCCTTTCTATTCCATCAATTAATCATTTTTGATCTGAAAAAGCTACCAAATATTTTTCACTAACTGAGATATCACTTCAAAATAAGAAAAAAAAGCTTTTACTAATTAACTTCAATTAGGATTACCTGCAATATTAAATTACGTAGTAATTTTGAAAGACGAAGTAATGCAGAAACAACAAGAGTATCTGAAATGGATAAGTATGGAAAAGGATGAAATTGATGAAATTTAAATTTAATGCATTCAATCGGAAAGTGATAAGAAATGCACGGAATGAAATATGCATGGAATTAGGGAAGAAAAAAAAAGAAAGAAAGAAAGGAAGAGATTCTTCACAAATAATAAAAATAATGAAAGAATTTTTTTCTTTCGTTTATTCAAAATTAAATTTAAAAGAAAAAAAACCTCATTAAATTTCTCAATATTTTTCATTTGTCATTTAACCTGTTTTCTAATTTATTTTTAATATTTGTTTACATTTTTCACTCATAATATAATAAAGTAATTAAGTTTTTACTTCTCTTTTTTCATCTATCATATTTCTGAATTGATCAAATTTCATTTCATGCTTCAATTTTTTTGATTAAAAATTAATTTGAATTAGTCATTTTCAGTACTGTTACAAATATTTCAAGAGTTGGGTGATAGAATCTTGGCAGTGGTTTTTTTTTCCAACAATTTTACATTCTTTTCAATTTTCTTCAATTCTTTTCACTCTGATCAATCAATCAATCAGAGAGAGAGGGAGAGAGAGAGAGAGAGGAAAAAAAACAGCGGAAGAATGGATGAGAAATAGTGACTGGAGCGAAACAATGAAAATGAATTTGTTGTTGCTATCGTTATCATTCTACATTCTTATCATTATCACTGTCATTATCATTATCCACAAATAATTTCAAAAGATGGAAAACAAAAAGAGGAGTTTTTGTTTCAGCTCGATCTCAGCTGATGTCAATATATTGGAAAATGCCTAGTACAACCCATAAAAACGGATCTCTTCCATCTTCCCTTACTTCCTTTTTCTTTTTCCCATTTTTCTTTTCTCTTTTTTATTTAGCTACAATCAATAATCATAAATCAAGAATCATATATATGTTGGTGTCTGTTTGTGGATATTTATGCTTATGTAGTAGGTCTATGTATAAGAATCTATGTATATGTATGAATATGTATGTATGTATGTCCGTACGTATGTGTATGTCTGTGTATGTTTATGTGTGTATGTTAGTTACACTAAAATACTAAAATTCACTCAAGTTTTTTTTCACTCTAATTTTATGAATTAGCAATTCCTGTTAGCATTTGCTCACTTACCTCTTCTTCACATTTATTGAATTTTCGAGCTTTTCCAAATATTCGGTTTTGACCTGAAATATCTTAATTATAGTTTTCGCTCTCTTCATAATTTCCGATTTGACATGAAAATAATCAAAGATTCCTCTCGGCGTTTCTTAATATGACGAATCTTCTTTAAGAGACATAATCTTTTATTCCATCTTCTAATTAAATTGCTAATGTTCTAAGAGCATTTTCTTCATTAATTATGTTTTCGACTTTAGTTTTTTCTGTTTTTCTCTTTTTTACTCTCTTTTAAGGAAGGTTTTATCTTTTTTTTTCAAGAAATATCAAAACAGCTAAAGTAAAAAAGGTTATCTGTTAGCTTTTTGCCTTTCGAAAGTTTTATTCTTTTGATTTCGTAATGAAAATTACCTTTTCAAACAAAAACTTATGATTATGAAATGTTTTGAAGGAGATAATCAATGAGGAGCGATAATAGACCACCTCAACTTGACGATTTGTTAAAACTGGATGGCTATCTATGGAATTATCAGAATGAAATTTGTCGCAGATACGGAGTGTTTCTTGATTATTCCAAGAAGATTGAAGAGGTTAAAATTTTGTGGTTCATTAATCAGTAATCATTGTTCTTAAAGGTATGATATTAATTTCATCATGGAACATGTTGCAGTTTACATTTGATAAAAGAAGTGATGTAATGTTCGCAAATAAGAACAAACAAATATTTATTAGATTTAATTCTTATTTGAATTTTTTTCATTTTTCTCTAGCAGAATTTTTTTTCATTGCATTAATTTTCAGTGATCAAAATTTTGTATCTGCCAATTAATAATAGTATTTACAGTGTGGTGGTTGGGAAACATTTACAACAGCTTATCGAGAATATGGTGTCTTAGTAATGAAAGATAACTCAATTCGTTGTCTAGAATGGGCACCGGGAGCAGAAGCTTTGTCATTAGTGGGAGATTTCAGTAAGTTTAAAAATTTATTGTATCTAAAGAACGCAAATTGTGCCAAGCAAAAAAATTAAAGATTTAAAAGTGGTTAATCTAGCAGTTTTAATGAATATATATATATATATTTTTTTGCAGATAATTGGAACACTGAATCTCATCCATACAAAAAACTGATATATGGTAAATGGGAATTAATTATTCCAGCTGATAAAGACGGTAATTGCCCAATTAGGCACGGTTCGATAATTAAGGTATTTTTTCTATTATCAAGGATGGCATGTTAAAATCTTTCATACGCTTCTGATATTGTTGAGTTATTGGAGTTGATAATTAATGAAGGAATTTTTTTTCTTTGGTAATATATCTAATTTCAGCTTCAAAATTATGCATAGTGAATGAAATAATATGGAACCTAATTGTCATAACGCAATATATCATTTTTTCTGCATAATTTCAGGTCGCAGTGAAGAAGAATAATGTATTTCATTATAAACTATCGCCTTGGGCTCATTATGTTACACGACCGAAGGAGACAACAATTTATCACATGGCAAGATATTGATATTTTATTTTTCTTTACTTTTTCAAATAAAAGATAGACTGGAATTATGGAAAAAATACAAGTATGTAGAAAAAAATTGCTTCCTGAATCCTCAAAAAATAAATGGCTTAGGTTTGTTAAGCGAGAAAATCTCATGAAATTCAATTGACGGTCAGTGCACTATCCACTTTTATCAATTCATTTATTTCGAACGAGTAGACATCGTGCGATGATTTATTTTTTGTTTTGCAGCCTTTCTATAACCCGCCAGAATCGGAACGTTATCATTTTAAACATCCAAAACCATCAAAACCAGTTTCGTTACGGATTTATGAAGCACATGTTGGAATATCTAGTTGGGAAGGCAAAGTTAATAGCTACAAGAATTTTGCGGATGATGTTATTCCCAGAATCAAAAAGCAGGGTACTACTCTTTTTCATTTTGCGTTAAATGTTTGTAGAATATTTTTCAACCACTGATAACATATGATACATTCCAGGTTATAATACCATCCAATTAATGGCCATTATGGAACATGTTTACTACGCCAGTTTCGGCTACCAGGTTACAAGCTTTTTCGCAGCGTCAAGGTTTGTTTGTCTTTTCAGAAGCTATATTTTAATTGAGAGAAATTGGAAGCGAGTGAAGCAGAGATTATTACAATTGAACTTAAATATAATCTTTAGTAAAGTACAAAAACATAAGAAAATATCGTTTTTTAGCCGTTGTGGGACACCAGAAGACCTGAAATATCTCGTAGATAAAGCACATGAAATGGATCTCCTCATCTTGCTTGATGTGGTTCATTCGCATGCTTCAAAGAATGTAGACGATGGATTGAATGAATGGGATGGTACTCAGAACAGTTATTTTCACGACAATAGTCGTGGATATCATAGTCTTTGGGATTCACGACTTTTCGATTACACGCAGAAAGTTTCTGGAACCTTTGTAAAAATCTTTTGCAAATTACAATTTTGTTAGTTGTATTGATTTGAAGTAAATCGATTATATTTTTGCTTCTAATAATTGAAGTTCATGAGTTTCAGGATTGAAACCCTTCGCTTCTTACTTTCCAACCTACGATGGTGGATTGAAGAATATGGATTCGATGGATTTCGATTTGACGGTGTAACGTCAATGTTATACCATTCTCATGGAATTGGTAAAATGGTTTTATTTTATAAAATAAATACCAATTTATTAAAACTGATTAAGTAAAGTTTATGAGTTTTAGTGACGGATATGTTTTGTTGCATATTCTGCTTCAAAATTCTTCATTATTTAACACAAATTATACATTAATATAATTGTATTCCGGACTCAACCATGTGTAAACTGTGTATGAAATTGAAATAGATGTTTGGCAGTATTAATTTATTTGAGATTTCCTCGAAAATATAAATATATTTTATCATTGTTATCATATTTATCATATTTCGTTTTTGCAGTCCCTGAAAAAATTATGAAAAGAATCATTTCACGTCATCAACTTTTCATAAATTCTATACTGGACTTCGTCATCAGATTTCGCTATGAATTGAAAAAAAAGGGTAATTTCAGCCGATGCACTTGATGGCGGTTATGACATGTATTTCGGTTTGAATGTCGATACCGACTCACTTGTTTATCTGATGCTTGCAAATTCGTTTCTACATCGCAAATTTCCCGATATTGTGACGATTGCTGAAGTTAGTTCAGTTTTAACATTACTTTATATGAACATAGCTCGATTTTTAAATCTCTCAAGTCTTAGTTGAAGTGATAAGAGATATTTTCATATAATAAATCACAGCTTTTGTTTTGCAGCTAGGATACCTTTGTAGTGTCAGTTCTAGAATTCAAATAATTCTCTTTTTCATTTATATTTTAGTATTACTTCAATCTGTTGGTGTTTTAAAGGAAAAATTTTACATCATTTGCAATTTACATTCATCCTTTGTAATGCGAATAGCTGCTGTTTGTTTGATTAAATTGATATTTGCATTCACGTTTTAAGAATCTTTCCGTTTCAGGAAGTAAGTGGCATGCCAGCGTTATGTCGACCAGTCGAAGAAGGTGGACAGGGTTTCGATTATCGATTAGCAATGGCAGCACCAGATTTATGGATTAAATTTCTCAAACATTTATCAGACGAAGACTGGGATATTTCTAATTTGGTATTCACACTGGAAAATAGAAGGTAATCTCATATAATTCAAGCTATTTGTTATTGTTCTTTTCTTATTACAATACTTCTATTTGGCCGGAACTCTTGTGGTAATTGCTACTAATTCCAGGTATGCTGAGAAGCATATTGCATACGCTGAATCACATGACCAGGCTCTTGTTGGTGACAAGACGATTGCGTTCTGGTTGATGGATAAAGGTTAATCATCTTAATTCTTTCGACTTCGGTAAATGTTAGCACATCAGTTATTTGTTGTAAGAGAAGTCGGAAAAGGAATAAACTCAGCGTTGTTTATAATCGATTAGGTTTTAGAAATGTACGATTTCATGTCTGATGCAACACAGTTAACTCCGATAATTGAGCGTGGCATAGCATTACACAAAATGATTCGACTTATCACGTATGGATTAGGTGGTGAAGCGTGGTTGAATTTCATTGGTAAGGTTCTTTTTTTAAGGATTTAGAAAACTTTTCTAATTACATTTGATTTGAATTCTGATTATTTTTATTCTTTTCATCCGAATCATCATCATACACATTCTTGTCATGCCACGTACTTTTCGGTTGTAAATGCATTTGTTTATCATACATATGCCTATGATGATCTTATATTTTAATATTGCATTGTTAGCCATTTTTTAATTAAAGCCTTATAATCTAATAGCTGTTGAATTTTGACAATAAGAAATGAATTGATTAAAAGCATCAAAATTACGAAAACTGTGCAGTTGCAAGGGGCTTGGTTTTTTATAGAGAGTTTTTCTTTTTTGCTTTTTCTTTCTCGCCTACTTCAGATCAACTTTTAGTAGCGTATCTAACATTTTATCGGTCGCTGGGAAGTATTTCAGTAGGGAAAATATTTATTGACAAATATTTCATGAAACACCGGGTTTTTTCTTTCATTTAAGGATTTGAAAGATATCAAATTCCAAATATTCGAAATTGAAATACTTATCATTTCCTTCTATTTGGTGGAAAAACAGAAAAATTTTTTTAATTTAATTAGTAGAATAATGGAAAAATTGATCAATTATCACAAAATCTTCTTATTTCTCCGAATGGTGGATGTTACTATAGGCGTTATTCAAACACGAAGCGCATTTGTCCATAATTATTATTGCTGTCTAATCATTCTAACTTTTTACTAATAATTCATAAGATATTAGTTACTCTGTTGATCTGTTTTCACTTAATTCATCCACTTAAATTCTGTATGGAAAAAAAATTTCCAATTTTTCTTTTACTGAGGGAAGTTTTGTAGCAATTCGCAATTTCTAAAAATATATAATAAATCCTGGTGACTTCTATAAATTTGGTGACTTAATATTGACAGAAGTTTGTTGTATTGTCTTAGGCACCGTAACAGTGATAAGTTTCATCATTTTTTTGTTTCAGGCAACGAATTTGGCCATCCAGAATGGCTTGATTTCCCACGTGTAGGTAACAATGAATCATTTAATTATTGCCGAAGGCAGTGGAATTTAGTAGATGATGAACTTCTTCGATATAAGTATTTGAATAATTTTGATCGCGCTATGAACGAGTTGGAAGAGAAACATCATTTCTTATCACAGGGGCCGGTATGAATAAATGTTTTAGTAACTCCAGTAAAACTTCATAAACAGCGATTAATATATCAAATGTAGTGTTAGATTTACTAGCATTTAATTAGAATCGATTGATGATTAATCATAATCTTTTATGATGATACAAAAGTTTGCAGGCATACACTTCATGGAAACATCAAGAGGATAAAGTAATTGCATTCGAACGTGCTGGTCTTCTATTTGTTTTCAATTTTCATACACACAAGAGTTTTTCAGATTATAAAATTGGTATCGAAATAGCGGGCGAGTAAGTTTTCATATTGTATAATGCTGTATTCCTCCAGATTTTTTAATCTGTTGTTCATGTTCAAAGAGAAGGCTTTCCCAAAGTTATCATTCGGAATATTTTTAATTGTTGAAGGGTTAGAAATAAATTGTCAGTAATAAAGTTTAGTTTACCACTTAATTTTATTAGTTTTTTTTCATTGAAAAAATTGAAATTTATTCAACAACAAATAATGAAATATTTTAAGATATGTATTGGCACTGAGTACTGATGACACCGAATTTGGTGGTTTTAATCGACTAGATAAAAAACAGCACTACTCTACTTTTCCGGAAGGTTATGCAGGTCGACGCAATCATCTTTATGTATATATTCCTTCTCGTGTTGCTATTGTCTTGGAAAAAGTGGGTGAAAAGTCCACTTCCTGATTTTTAAAAATTTTTCTCAAGATATCAGTAGTTACAGGAAAGCTATGGAGGCTGCATATGCATAATATACATATATTTTCATTTTTTATTTTTACTTTTATTAACGTTCTTTTTGTGATTTTATTCATGTTGTTATAATTTATTGCTTCAATATAGGAAAAGGGAACAACTTTAGACGCAGTTGTATTGTTAACTTATTTTATGGCTTTTTATTCATACCGATTACTTTGATTATGCACTTCGAAACTAGTCGTGTTATTTGTTATCAGTACTACTAGAATGCGTTACAGGCAATCATTATCAGTGTAATTTCTATGCTTTGATTGTTTTTATGAAAGAATATGCGATTAATTAAATAAATATAATATTTATTGCAATTAATATTAACAGTAAATATATTTCCATCATTACATTTTCTTAATGATTAAATTAAGTATTTCTTTGTTTGGTTGAAAACTTTATGTTTCTTTTAAGAAAGTAATAATCATGCTTTTGTTCTTTAAATTATACGCTTACTGTGCTTTTGTTATACTTTTCCTAAGCCATGTTGTAATTTTTGGTGTTAATTAATTTTGAGGTTTTCACTCGATTCATCAGTTATGCCTTGCGTGTGTACTAATAAGTTAAATTAATAGAAGAGATTAAATGAAAAATTGAGTTAACATTGTGTTATTATATTATGAACACAATGTATTTGGTTTAATTACGCCGACATTACGTAAAAATTTCTCGATGTATATCTATTTACTTGATTCCGTATTTGATTCTACCAAAGTTTTACACGTGATACTGTCAGCAATTACCGCTGATAATATCTGCAGTTACCGGAAGTCAAATTTTCAGTCTTTGACATAGTTCTCAATAAGAATTTAAATTATATATTATGATGGTACATAAATGACGGGATATATTTTAATAATTAAAAAGTGCTAGACATTATAATACATGATAAGTTTAACTGATAGAGCCATAACAATTTTGGAAAGATGCAACATAATTGCTATAAGCTTTGTGTCTTGATTTCGATAACTTGCTCAGATTATTTTTGCAGCTTTTACTTGCCTTGTCGCGATCATATCTGAAAGACGATAAATACATTCATCACTAAGAAGTGATAAGGATGGAAATTGATTTGATAAAACAGGTCAAAAATTAATCCATAATTTTTAATTATTATCACTGTCAAAACAAGGCATGAAAGGAACGAAAAAAAAAATCAATTCTAACAGCATCAAAAATTTACTGTTCAACAAAATTCCTCAAATAAAAAATTCGTCACTTTCCTGTCAGTCAATTTCTCCAAGTACATATTCTTCATTATCATACAACTTAATTAATTAGCTGCTAATCATGGCTAAATGAGATTATAAGGATTTGAAAATTCGGAAATTTGGAATAAGAGAGAATGTAAGATTGGCTTGAGAATTCTTAAAAATAGTGATAAAGAGAACGCTTTGAATTTTTCTAGCTTTCTCGTTGTCGACAGCATTTGAGTTGATAAATTAATTTGAACTATTAAATTTGGAATGAAAATTTCAGTGACTAAAATAAAGTACTGAAGTTTATGCAGGGAAGAAGTTTTCTTTCTTATCTCTTTCAGAAATTATTTGTGCAATAAACATTTATATAATTATATATAAGCAATTACTTTTGAATTTCTATAAATACTATCAAAATTAAATTTTGATAATAATAAAAATAATGTAAAACTAACATGGCATCAGGTCGACATGATTTTGAGAATTTCTCAAGCAATCGACTTCGTTCTTTTCTACTATTTTGCAAGCATTCGTTTCTTTTGAATCGTTGGAAATCCTTCGAGTAATCATGCTCAATTTCCTGAAATAAAAAAGCGGAACATAGTTAACCTGAAAAGGTCGGTAAATGAATGATCAGTTAGCTCTTCGAAAGTAGTATTTTCAAATACAAAAAGAGACTTAACGTTGGTTAATGATTAATTCCTAAAATTTACCTGATCATTTTTGTCATCACTAGTACCATGCACATGACGTTTCAGTCGAGCTAATGTTCTTTTAGGAAGTGTAAAATCATGATTATGACCATGACCATTATGATGTTGATGTAATGAACGATCATTACATCCACAGTGACGCTTTTTACGTTTTCCTTTTTTGCATGAATTCAATTCCTTCAGGGAAAAAAACAAAAAGAAGAGTGAAATAGCAAAGATAAAAAAAACTTATTAATAGCCCATAAACTTAATATATTATTGTTTCTCAAAAAGAAAAATTAAATAAAAGCATTACAAAAAACATAAAAACTAAACAATCATACATTTGTCAACAAAACTAACAAAAAAAGAAGAATTCTCCAAGTGCATATTCCAAAGAAAAATCTTAGATTTCTATAATCGAACATAAATTTATTTTCGATTAGTTTTAATTTAAGAAGAAAAAATATTCTTTTTTTTTCCAAATTTTTCCAATTACAATTACAGTAACGATTACAGTAAAATTTCTCTTGCTAACCGTAATGTAATTTTCATTAATTTTCAATTACAGTAAAGTTTTTTTTAGCTAACCGTAACGTAATTTTCATTAATTTCTTCAAAATTCATCCAAGCATTATCCACAGCTGTATGGTTATTACACTTTTCCAACTGCTCTTTGTTTTCAAGGCATTTTAAATTAATTTGTCGTCCACGTTTCTCAATTGCTCTTCGTGTTGTTATATCGCTACATTTCTTCAAAGAAAAAAGGAAAAATAAGAATTCAGTAAATTAGTTGTAAAGAAATTCATATTGTTTATTTGAATTGATGAATCAAAATTAAATAATTTAATGAATTGAAAAATAATCTTAATTTAAATTGATAAAATCTAATCTTAATTTATATTAACTGAAAAATACTAATCTTAATTTAATCTTGATTCATATTAATAAAATCTAATCATAATTTATATCAATAATTTGAATAAATAATTTGGAAAAACCAAAACAACTAAAATTTTTAAATCAGGTAAACTAATATAGCTAGCTTTTCAGATAAGAATATTTGTTATATATTATATCGTTCAATTTTTCGTTTCATGTTTATTATTTCTGCTTAATTTGAATAGGAATAAAATTTTAAATGTATACCCAAAATATATTAAACAGCTAATAAATATTACTATTTTAAATTATATTATTACTCAAGTAAACAATAATAATTAATACAACTCAGTATATTGAAATATAATAATCTATAACTATTACATATTGAAAATTAAATGTTTCCAAGTAACTTAATTTAAAATTTAAAAAGCTAATTTAGTTATGATTGCATATTAAATATTAAAGTTCTTTTTTTTTTCAATCAAAATTTCCTCTTTTATAACTGATCAAAAATATTACAATAATTTTAATCGATCAAACATACCAAAATATCACCAACTGATAATATTATCAATGGAGCAAAAACAATGAAGCTGAGAAGATGCATAGAATGAATGTAAATAAATGTCCCAATGTTGTGGAAAAATATTTGTGAAAATTTAAACGAAAATGATAATTAAGTAGGAGCAACTGCCAATAGATTGGATAGGTTTGAAGAACACCTGTTTTACAAAGTGTTGATTTATCTTCAACTTTTACATCATTTTTCACATAAATTATCAAATGCACATTATCAACTATTGTTACGTGGAAAATTTTGTTTTCGTTTCATTGATAAAAATTATCGAAATTTTTCGTTATCAATAAAATGGTTGGAAAATTAAGAATGAAAGTACTGCTTAACAATTATTTAGTATTTCATCTTTTCTCTCTATTTCTCTCTCTCTCTCTCCTGAGTTATTTTAAGAACAAAAGAAAGATGATGAAATGAAAATATCACAATATAATAATTGAAAAATAATGAAAGTGCGAAACCAAAAATGATAGGAATTAAATAAATAAGTTAATCGAATTTCTCCAGAAATAAAAATGTCGGAATTATATATTCTATCAGACTTTACTGATCAAAAAAATTTACAAACCAAATTCAGTAGTAATTTATAAAATGGATGTTATAGATTGTAGTTTCAGAAAATTTCTAATATAGTAATACAATTTAAATTTACTTTCATCTTTGTGATAAGCACGTTTATTTTTTTACTGATAACGTCTTTTTTTTTTTTTTGATCAACAGATAAACATATTTATTTCTTATCCACCTTAACTTTACTTACTTTTAAAAGATACATTTGAATGATATATAAAAACAAAAAGAATAATTGCATCAGTAAACAAATAAGCTTACCTCCTATTTCTGATCCGTTTATGCTTTGACGATCAATTTTATAAGTAAAATTAAAATTTCAATTTCATTTACATTTCAACATAAATCATACCATAAGTGTAGTTGAATGAACGATATTATTGTTATAACTTGAAAAATTGAACCAAATTTGACATCGTTAACTTAAATGAAATAATAAATAATAATGAAAGCAAAGAAAAAGAAAGCTGAAAAAGTTGGAATTGACAAATCCGTAATGAGAACGAATAAGCATTATTATTATTTAAGTGATAATTATTCTCTTATTACAAAAATAATTCGTTTGAAAAATGCTACTGGATGATATATTTCAGTATCAAATTTGATACTGAAACTAAAATGTATCAAATGAATATAAAATCGAATTTCAGTATAATAGAAGTAATATTTGAACAATTCTTAATAATTCTAATTTATAAAACTCATTTGATTTTTTGATTTCAAATTGAATTCGTTTATTTTTATTATTTCATACTATGAGTTTATCGGTTTCTGACAATTTAGTTTTCATTAATCATCTTGCATTCGAATGTAAGATGAATTCAAATTTCACTTATCACTCTACTTACAATTACTTTATCATTTGTGATGAATTGATTAGCTATCATCAAATATCACTATTTTTAATGTTAGTTGCAATTTATAAATTGTTACAAAAAATCTGACAAAACGTCCAAATGATTGCTTAAAATTTATACTGATACTGATAATACTGATAGTCCATAATACTGATAAAGATTAATATTGATAACAGACTTCTTCCAAAGAAATAATGTAAAAAATTTGGCGGAAATAATTTGTTGTCGAAATATTAAGCTTAAATTCATAAATTAGTGCCAATATAATATTATTAAATTAAAATTTGAAATAGCAACTCGGACTTCCGGTTGCTTCTCCTATTACCGGTCAATAATCCGAAAATAATTTGACCTTCTGAAAACATATACAAGCTATCAATGTCAAATTACTTTACCAGGGATTGAGACGATTTAACTTCGTTTGCAAAATTTTTCCGTGAAATTTAAAGTTTTGAAATTAAGACCAAATCCATTACAATATAATTACTATCAAATCTATCTATTTACCAAGTATCAAAACTCAAATAATATATCAAATATTTAGTTAGCACTGCAAAAAATTATTATTACAGCTATTAAGGTTTAAAAATATACAAGTAACTTGATTTTTATCAATTTTCTTGTCATTCTCTCTTCTTACTTGACTAATTTCAATTTAAATTTAGACTACTGTAAATTATTGCATACTAGAAGTTTAATTATTGAAGCATAAACCTAAAACTATAATTTTATTAAATCAAAAAAAAAAGTTAATTGAGAATGGCTACATTTGACTATTTACTATTTTCAAATATGACCTTCCATAAACTTTGATGGCTTTTTCCATCGATTAGAGATTTTAAATTGTTTTTTCTTTTGATTTCAAATTTAATAAATTGGATGGAAATTAAATAAAATTAATCTCTGCTCCGAAGAAATAAATTTGATTTGTGTATCGAATTGAATTCATTCCATTTTTGCACCATAACTTTTCTTCAAAAATATTGATATTTTATCATTTGATGATATCACAGTTTACTTTAAAGAAGTTTACTAACTTTTTTTTTTTGGAATGGACGAAGAATAACTCTTGCTATCATTAATGGAAATTAACAATTGTCAAAAAAAATCAATTAATTCGTTTGAAAAGTTATATTCCATGAAATGAGTAATCAATGATAGCATTAATCATTACCGATTCCTTTTATAATCGATATCTTTACCATTACTTTTTTTAACTTATATAATGTAATTCAATTCGAAGCAAAAACTTTTTTTTGTTTGTTCAAATAGCTTAAAATGTTTTTAGCTTAAAACCTTTTTGACTTTTTAAACGATTTTTTTAAAACAAACGCATTGATCAGTGAGTTTGTTAATTTTCAGCTGTATAGTCGTCGAGCATTATTCACAACAAACATTTAAGTAACATTTGGGAAATTTCGGTTATTCCATCAAATTGATTGAAAATCTTCAAAGTTTAATAAATTATATTTTTTATATTTATTATATATATATGTTGGTGATTAATTCATCAAATGAATTAAATGAACTGACTTACTTAAATAAGTATCATTTTAAAATATGAAATTAATTTTTAAGGCTAAATAATAGACTTAAATAATATTAGGATAAAATTTAGGCCATTTAATTATCAGTAATAAAAAACAATTTTAGCTATTTAATACTTGTCATCTTTCTTTGATTTTCGCTTATCATATAATTTATATCCGTTTTACAGTCTTCCCTTATCATTTATCCCTATATGTTATTGATAATTGAAGGTCTGCATGATATTTTTATAACATTTCAAATTGATATAATCAAATATCTCAATGTACTGTAATAGTAAAATGGTTAACTGTAAGCTAATAACGACAATTGGCTATTTCCATTGCGCATAAAATGATTGATTATATATGATTCTACTGTATGTTAATTAAACAAAACGATATCGAATCCTTATAATACAGTAAGACCAATGTCTTACTGTAGATAATTAATCATACTTTAAATAAGAATGATAATGATATTGGCAAAAAAAAAATAAGATTACAGATTACTTATGGCTTTTCAATTAAATGATATAATTCTTAGCTAATTTGAAACTAAATTCGAAACTTACATTAAGAGTCATTTATGTTTGATATTTTCATATAAAAAGTATTTAGATGATCTTATCATTACTTATCACACACTAATGATAAGATATAATCTTTGAGATTTTTATCATGCAAGCGTTTTTCATTTCCTTTCAGTAGAAAGTATTTTCATTGGATTGAAATCTTTATTTTGTATAGTTATTCGAATATTATAAAAATCTTTCACAATTCACTGAAATCTATTTAAATGAGAGAGACGAAATGGCTTCCGAAATTATTGAAAGAAAATTTTGAAATGTCTTTTCGAGTTCCCTTTCTTTTTTTCTCTATGATGCGATTTTTTTGATTATCATTTTGAAGAATTATTTGCATTGAAAATTCAATAATTTATTGATTTTCTATTAATTGAAGAAGAAAAAGATTAGTTTATCAATTAACAGTTTAACATAAATATAGAAATCTTAGATATAATCTTTTGCTAAATTTCAGGGATAAAAAAATTAGTATCAAACATCGATAAATATATAAATAACTGTTTATCATGCATATTCTTAACAATTGCTTACTTTACTCAAATAAATTTTACTGCTAGAAATCATTTAAATTTAAAATGAAAAACCAAGATGACGATGATGATTTTATATTAATTTTCCTGCAATTTTTCCTAACAGATAAAGTAAATTGAAGAGTTTATAGAAATAAATTGATTATTCATAATTATGATGAAG
>JABVXU010000812.1:0-19577 GCA_013365365.1 Cruorifilaria tuberocauda
ATAAATAAAGAGAGGTTTGGAAACGAAAAAGAAGAATGGTCTATTAAATCAAATTTCGTGAATTTGTTAAATTTTAAAATTTCATTACTTACAATTAAAAAATTACCTATCATTAATTATTCAATTACTTTTCTCTTTTAAAATGAATAGTTTTAAAAACATTTTTCAATATATACAGGATTAAGCTAAGGTTTTTTAATATTTCAGGATTAAGCTAAGGTGTTTTTTTAACTTACATATTATGACAAATAATATTTATTGAAAAAGAAAAAACAAAGGAAAAAAAAACAACATCAATCCATTCTTGGCAAATTGATATGATCGATTTTTGTGAAAAATATGAAAAGTTTAGAGAAGCTCAAAAATGAAATTAATCATTTAACTGATAACTTTGGCATCAATTTGGTACCATACGGTGGTGGTACAGTTCGATACTGTAACAGAATTTATTGCGTCATTCCTATCAAATGATAATAAGAAACTGTTTTTATCAAACTTCTCTCCGAATTGGATTATCTATTTTCAATTTAGAATTTTTTTCTTATCTCTTCAGTTGAAATTATAAATTAAATGAAGAAAAAAGACACAATATCTTTGTTCAATAAAATACTAAATGATTTCCAATTAAATTAGCTATTCGGTAAAGAAGTAAAAAATTTGTTGAAAAAAAAGTATTGATAGAAATGGAAAATGATCTGAATATATATGTATGTATATATGAACGAATAAACATTTAAGCAAATAAATAATCGACTGATGAAGTTAGCATTTGAATAAACAAAATGATTTTTTTTTTTGAACAATAATAAATGATTAAATTTAGACAAATTTAAATTTTGTTTAACATTACACTGATTATTTACATGAATGATGTAACCAATTAAATAAATGAAATAATAAGAAAATAATCTGTTTTTTTGGTAGAAATAATTCATTTAATTCAAATTAATTAAGATTTAATTTCAAATTCAATTAGCTATTTAAGTTCAATTGTTCAAAGGATTAAAAAAGCACAGTGAAATAAGTGTTGATGATGACGAGAACATCTGTGATTGTCGTCTATCTTAATGTATATATACTAGATATATGTGGGTGTATATACAGAGAGAGAGAGAGAGAGAGAGAGAGAGAGAGAGAGAGAGAGAGAGAGAGAGAGAGAGAGAGAGAGAGAGAGGGGAAGGAAAAATTGATGAAACGAAGAAATGATGATTGCTAAAAGGTGAAAAGGTGGTAACAATTGCTGATGATGACAATAGCTACTTGGTATTTGGTAAAAAAAGAATCAATAGGAACCTGTTTGACTGTTTGAATTTATTGATGTAACTTAATAATTATGCATTACCTATGCAATTATTACTGCTAATATCATCAGATATTGAAAATGATAAAAGTTAATTGATCGTTAACTTTTTAACTTTAGTGTACTTCTCATAATTAAAAATTAATTTATTCCAAAAACAATAAATGATAATTGCAAAATGAGCAGGTGATATAGGTGTGAAATATTTGGGAAGAATAAAGACAGACAATGAAAGCGATAATAGTAGTAGCAGTAATGGGGCGCTGATGTCGTATTTAGCGGCTTTAGACTGGAGGATATCTTAAGCCACCGTTTAATTGATGATAAACGATGATAAAGGAAGCATTTGCTCTCTTTTCCTCGTCCTCGTCCTTCATAGGTTGTCTGCTGAGGCAATAAACTGATAATCCGTCAGTTATGGGGTAGGAAAGAAAGGAAAGGTGAAGGATGTTGCGGTGACTTTTGGTAACAATGATGATAAATGATGATGATGATGATAATGATAATGATGATGACGATGATAATGGTTAATGGTTGTGGTTATAATTTAAGCAAATGAAGAGAAGCTTTTTTAAATTCTATTGAAAGTCGGGTGGATGATTTAGCTAATTCCCTGGATAGTTTAAGTATGATGTATCATCACTCTTACTTCCACCATCTAAGTTGTAACTTTTCTCTTTCCTAATTTCTTTCCAATTTCTTTCATTTTTTTTTCTATTCTCTCTTCATTGATTTTATGATGATAAATTAATTTGCCTAATTTAAAGTTTAAATAAAAAAACAAAAACATTGCGAAAAGCTAACTTTTGTAGGAATTTCATTCTCAGATAGAGTAAATTTTGTTATCAGTTGAAAGAGTAATGGATTACTGAATATTATCTTTATCTATTATCAGCTGATTTTTCTCCTCACATAAATTCCTTACTGTTTTGTTGTTATCAGAATTTCATTCCATTTGTTATTATCATTATGTATTATCACTCATCTGTATTATCACTTATTGTGTATTATCATTATTGTGTATTATTGTGTATTATTATGTATCATCACTTAGATCATCATCTGCTGTCAAAATTATCATTTGTTATCACTAGAATCGTCATGTATTTCCATCAAAATTATCATCTATTATCATAATAATCATCATGCATTATCAGATTAGGTAAGAAGAAGATCAGATCAGCGAAAGCAGAATGTTTTTCAATCTGTTCAAAATATCTGTGTTTCATTAATTTAATCTTTGAAAGTGCACTTATCCCAGCTGATATGATTTATTCACTCAACATTTTCTGTCGTATAAATAAATTATAGAAAATTTTATCGAAATACCCGAATATTTCACAAATTAAATCCGGCATGATCTTTCCGGCAGTTTTTTAATTCAATTAAAATTTTCAACGGAAGAAAATTTTTCAACTAAAGATCGTCAATACGATGCGTATTTTTATCATTTGCTAATAACAAGCAAAATTTCACTTCTGCTAATGTCTCATTCCGGTTTTTAAATTGCTTCAAAAATACAAATTTATAATCTTCGCTGGAATTCCTCGCTTAGCATTTCTTTTCAATACCGAATTATCGTAATGAAGCAGAGCGGAAAAGGTATATTTGCCCTCAGGGATGCGTAATGCAATGTGGTAATTAAATGTAATAAATGGCTGTGAATTTTCAATCATTCAAATTCTTCTGGCCACGAATTTGTATATTTATTTATTGTATTGAATACAAAACAAAGTGTTCATTATGGTGTAATTTATTTACCAATTTTGCATTTCAAATTCTCCGATCGATTGAAAATCAAATTATCGTTAAATTGTAAAAACATTACAGCAACGAACGAAGCGATCATTCTTCGTTAAAATACGAAAGTCAAAGTTAAACTATCAGAATAGAATGATTGAAAGAAACGTGATAAATCAGTGATCACATGCAATTCTTTCAGTCAAATTACCAACTTTGCGCTATCAAGTAATCGGGTCAAATTTAAATACTGATTTGTGCTGCAATTTAATCTCGATCTATATTAATTAACTCGACAGGTATTATCAATTAACATCCTTGCTTACTTGATCTGATTAATAATTCAATTGATTTATAACTGAATTGAATTAAATTCAAATCAAAGTAATCATTCAAAATGTGTGATTTAATATTTCTCTAAGATCATTAATATCACACAAATGATATTATATATGTATTCATAACAGATTGTTTAAGGGAAAGATATTTACTTATTCCGATTAATTAAAAATTTCATTTTATCGATTCCGGATTAAGAAAGAAATCGGATAATTTCAATTTTCCCTATCATTAATTTCCTCACTAATCTTTCCATTCTATCAAGACTGCTGTCCAACCATAATACTTCAGGTAAATATAAATGAGTAGGTTGGGAAAAGGTAAGCAGAGAAGCAAGAATAAATTTGCTTGAAATGAATGTGCAATGGTAAACAATCCTATTCTTGGATTTCAATTTTATTCCTAATTAACTTCGGACAGGTATTGAACGTTTCAGATGTGAAATAACCATTGAAAATGATTATTGATCAAGGAGCCATTTCTATATTCATATTAATCCTTTACATCAATCATAATTAATATTTAATTTGAGAATTTCAAATCATTTATCGATCAGGATAAACAATATTAGAAGATTAAGGAACAGATAGACGAGAAGATTGACGTAACCTCGAGAATTTCAGCTTCTCGAATGGTAAAAGGTAAACAGATAAAATAGCATAAGTGATAATAATATCCATTACTTTGATATAATTTTTGAAGGAATAAGTAAGTTTGCATTTGAGCATTGAAAACTTTAACTGAATGAAAGAAAACAGTTGATTATAGCATAATGATAAGAAGATTGTTTCAAGTTGATAACAGATGATATAATTGAGGTATCATTATCATTGATAATATATAAGAATGTGCTAGGCTTTTTATTTCATGTTACATGAATTAGAAGTTATCAAAGGTTAAAGGTAATTATTCAAATATGAGGAAATCAGTTAGATGAAAAGAAACAATCATTAATCAGGATGATGAATAAAAGTATCTAGGAATCATTCCCATACTTCCTTTTCATGCTTATAAATTTGAAAAGCTATTTTAATTTCACCATCTATCATTTTGTTAATCACATACATAGTTAGGAAGGTGATTCCAAACTTTGTGGCAGATTACGAATCTCAGAAGCTGCTATCATATCAGGATCAATTTGTAGTTGCATTATTTTATTATCATGATTCAATCTTGTATCGGAAATTTTGTCTTGATTTGATCCTCTAAAAATATCACAATTCAAATTATTATTATCATTTTAATAGATAACCAATCATTCAAAGTTCAAATGTCATCATTCTTAAAATTAAACAAAACAAAAAAGATACCGAAAATGACTTATTACTGCAATAGCATCGTCCACTGTTGGAAAAAAGCAATGTTTTGGAATAGTTTTAAAGATTCCCGCGACTTGCAGAGAATCACGAACGCTAGCTGGAAAATTTCATTCTTATCTTTAATCGATATCATATATTTAATTCAATGAAGAATTACTTCTGGTAACTTCTCTAAACTTTTATCGATTTTTTCAACAGATTATTTTTGGAACAATAGAACAAAGTTTTTTTATGATTGCTTTTCCGGAAAAACCGAAAAATCGATTTGAAGCATTTTATGTAAAATGCTTGAAGCAATCAAGAAAGCATTATGATCATTGGTGTCGATGAAAATTAACTTTGCTTCATCTCTTTATGTCTCCGTAATCTCTTATCAGCTTTGTCTCATCTCTATCTTTGTGTGATTGCTTATTTGTGATATTGCATGTCTAGACGATTCGTATACCAACGAAACGAAAAGCATATCGCTCAGTAAACTTATTTTTCAAAATGAGTAATGTATAAATAAGATAGTAATAAGCTAGTAAATAAGATAGTAATAAGGAAAATAAAGTTAACGGATTTATTATAACTCTAAAAACAGCTAAAGAAAAGTTTATTTTTTTTTTCAGATAACGCTGATAAGTATAACTTGAGTATAACTAGGATAAAGGAATAGAATATAACGAATAGAGTATAACTAGGATAAAGGAGAATTGACGATCGATCGAAGAACCTGATCGGATGATATGTACGAGAAGCTATCCGACATGTTGGAGTGACTGTATTACTGTCCGACAAGTTCAATTTCTAATTAAATATTAAGAGCGATTTCAAATTATCATGAATAAAACTTCGACAGTTCTTACAGAAGAAATAACAGTACCAAGAAACGATAACTTTAAGATAACAATTTTGCATAGTAACTGTTAGTATTCTGTAATATGCTTACTTTGTACTAATCTGTAATCAGTGTAAGAACGATATCATTTACAGTATCAGTATTTTCTATTTCTATCGTTATCAAACTCGGACATCACAAGGTTTTCTCTGACAGATTAAACAGAATGATTTTGATTGGTAATTTAAGTTAAAGGAATTTTTAAACTTGTACAGTGCAAGGTTCATCTATGCAATTAATTAATTACTTGATTCACAAAAAAAAAGTAAAACAAAGTGGAAACTTACTGTTGCAAGCAGCAAAATGTACAGTAATTTCTTGACTTTTCAATTCAGTAACGATCTAAAACTTGAAAACTTCTCACAAATGATATATTTTAGGGATATTTAAACAAATGAAGGAAATCAAAAAATGAGAATTATTTTAATTAAAATGTTAATTTGACAGTTTTAGCAGTTATCACTATACCACTATATAAGTAATATCATTTCAGACTTCTTGAAATTGATTTTTCAACAGTACCAATGGGAGAAGTACAGAACAGGATAATAATGTCTCCTGAATCACAAAATAGGATTTTAATCACTACAGCACCACAAATCAGTAAAGGTTTAAAGAGTTGTTTAAGGGTATAGTTTCTTCATGTATCGGAAAGGTGGCAGAGAAAAAAGTTCTCAGTATAAAAAATGTCTTAGAAGTAAGTCCAGAAGATTTAACGAGTCCCATAGATGATACCTATAGCTCAGTTCATAAAACTGTTTAAACAATGCCGATAATCTGTTGACATTTTAAATGAACTTTTTTTTATCACTAATAGCCCATTTAAAGCGTTAACCGGTGTGAACTTCAGGAATAGCTTGTCGAATCCAGAAAGCATTTCCGGTCATTACAATGATAGTTTAACGATACTCATGCAGATAGAGTGCTAATGATAAATTCAGTTCATAGAACTGTTTCCGATCATAAAACATCGTTGAGGTGAGGATTTTTGAATATCGAAAATATTACAAATCACTTCGTTTGTAGAAATTCGAAATTGACCTCTTTTAGAATATTTAATCCCATGCAATCAATATATGATATGCCGGAACAATCGAGAATAAGATAACGCTGATTTAATTTTTTCGGATTATCCGCATTTATCGAATCATTCTGTAAATGCAAAAGAATTTTTGTTGCGATAATTGGAAATCATGGAAATCATGATTGAAAATTGACTTTAAATAGTTTTCCTTCAAATATTTCAAAATATGCGTAAAAATATACGTAATGCGTGTAAAGATATACTTAAAAATATGCGTAAAATATACCCAGAAATTTTCCTTTCAAAATTGATTCGTTGTAATACCCAGTAGTAATTGTAATATTCTATAGTAGTTGCAATATTACTTAACTAATTTTAAATATTCATTGGTAATTGTAATATTACTTAATATTCGTAGTAACTGTGATATTACTTAGTTCGATAGTAATTGTGAATAATTGTAATATTAGTTGAGTAATTGTAATGTAACTAAAATTTAATACCTTAGTAAAAGTGATATTAGCTTAGATATTTACAGAAAATTCTGCAAAGAAATGAATCGTCAAGTTTTTTTTTTTTTTGCGATATACTCTTTTGAAAAAAAAAATCTTACACAATTTTCAAAACAATTTTAACTTGTTACATTTTCAATCAAGTCTATCTGTTTATGACGTAGCTAAGTGTTTCAAATTTAACTTCTAAAATTGACAAGGTATGAAAAAAGTGATTCAGTGTGCCTCAAAATAGATCAATTAAGCTGATTTCTTTTTTTGCATGGATTAATGTTCGAAAAGAATTCTTACGATTGAATCAGGCTTATTTCCCCAATCGGTTACTGCACCATAAATGCTTAACTTGAAACGTTCCACGTTGTTGAAGAGCAGAGGCGACTGGAAACGATACAGGCGAATATTGGGCATGTTAGCTGCCGCAATGTAACGTTTTGGATTATCGAAGTACGGCTCCATTGCTGATAGCTGAACCAGTCTCTCCCAACGTGGCCTAGAATATTCCATGATAGCTTTCGACTTAGTATAAGTTAAAAGTAGTACAGATAAGTGTGAGGCTAACCATTGTGATCGAAAAATAAGTGTCATCAAAGCAAAAAGGACTGAAATTATCAGGCCAACCATAACATCCAATGCTACAGTTGTCACAAATGCTACAATCCAAATTAGCTGCAAATTATTCATTGAATTTGATGTGAATGAATTAAAAGTATTTCTTCAACAGAAAGCATAAAGTTTACTCAATCACTTAAATCTTACTAATTAATCAGCCTTCTATCAATCAATAGTGTAATTCGTCATCATACTACTTTTCACCGTGATAATTCAGAAATGAAAATTAACGAATTTTAATGAATTTACTCTAAACGAACTTGAAGCCTTGTAATTATAATTAAAAAAAAAATCCTTTGAAAAGAACAAATTACAGAAAAGGCTTACTCAATTTACTCAGTGCTAAGCTCAATATCATACTAATTTTCATCATGATAATTCAGAAATGAGAATTACAACTTTAGTGAATTTACTTTTGACCGAATTTAAAAATTTTTGTAATTATAATTAAAAAATTATTGAATTTATAAAGCATACAAAGTCGGTTTTAGAAATGGGCCAAATTTTTGGTAATTCCGAAAATTTTTGAAACATTGAACGAAGCGACATCACGATAATAACAGCTAATATACACTGCAATGATCATTTTTCTTATCACTTATCATTTTCTTATCACATTCTTTATCACTTTTAAATTCATTTTCTCATTTAATTTTCAATTTTTCGGAAGTTATAAATGAATTTAGGTAAAATATCGAACCCTTGGTAATGTATTCAATAACGGTCCAAGTATTAGGATGACTGCTAGCAGTAACAAACAACTGGATACGGCGGAAAGCTGAAAAGGTAATCGTTTATGTGATTATATCCAACCTATCTTAATCAGGTTGGATTACCTTAATCTTAATCAGATTAATAGTTAGTGATAACTCATTCATGAACTCTCAAAATATCAATTTTTTCAAAGTGTCAATCGATAAGATTTAGAAAATTCTTAGAGATAAGAAGTTGATTGATCAGATTTAACGCTGTAAATATTAATATATTGAAAAATAATTTGCACTTTGCAAAGTTGCATAAAACAACAAGCCAAAATGTTACCCTTATCCTTAATAAGCCTTATGATCTAGGCTAATTTCATTATTGTTAAGAATGCTATGCTAACTTGACTTCTCGTTCCTACTTCAACGCTAACCATCGTTCGAGCAAGAGCTGTCGATATTGGAAAGATCGGAAAGAAACTACTAAGAACCGTTGTAAAACCTAATGCATATATCTCCTGAAAGTTTAATCTAAGTTAAAAAAATCGATAAATACTGTAATTACCGTGATTTCGATCAAATTTAATGAATCAAAAAGATACGACTAATACAGAAGTTGAAAGATCTAATTTATGAAAACTTAGCCAAATCAACAAAGTTTCGCTGCAATCAAACCTGTTTAGAATCAACATGATATTTCATCCGTTTGGCCAACATCTTAGCCATGGATACATGAACAGCAACAGTGACAGCAGCAATACCGATAGCATACGGAAAACAGTCAACAACAACATCAAAACGAGGTAATCGAGGTTTTGGTAGGCTAAATAGAGTCATTCATTAGCTAACAAATAACAAACTAAAGTTTAAATATAAACTATCTGTCGGATTAAGATAACATTTTGAGTGATAATTTTTGCTATATTATCATCTCATTTTTCGAAAAATTTCAAATTTAAATTCGACGGAATTTTTTACAATTTGTCGGAGATAACTTCATAATACAAAATTATCATATAATCAAAATATCTCTTTGTTGTGAGTTTTGTTATAGAAATGTTCTCATCAAATTATCAGTGAAGTGATAAGATATGCTTTATCCGATATCTCAACAATTGATGTTATTACAACTCGTATCACTGTCACTTTTACCCTCAAAGGATTCGATAATACTTGATTAACCACTAGATTTAAATAACCAGTGGAATCTTTATTGCAGTTATTTCTATCTGTGAAATGATCGCAAGATCCTTTCTGCTAATATATCGAATGACCTTATGACCCCTTTATTCCACTACAACACCGCTTAAGGAATATAATTTAATTCAATGCTACTAGTTCATCTTATCAGCGGTCTTAGTGCACATTCTACAACTTATCAAACTGTTCTCAAAAAACATTTACAACTCAATTAGAGACATTGATATTATCAAATTGCTCATTTGAGCATTGTTTGAAGATTTAGGATCTTTGAATAAATAACTTACGCTGTAGGAATTCGACCAACAATCGGTACATTGTGATAAGTATTTAAGTTCATAACATGTGAGATAATAATTGATATTACTATCTGTAATGTTCAAATTACATATTACATCTATTTAATCTTAATTAAATCAGTTCTAATGATTTGGTTAGAAATCATCCATAATGTTTACCACAACCTGATTTATTTTCCTAACATATGTTAATTCTGGAGAAATGGCTTAATTTATTAAAACATCCTGATATCCCCGGTGCTAAAGGTAATTTTGATGAAGCAGAACCTAAACCATGATTTTACCATGAATAATTCAATGGAACGATATAGGCTAACTATCCAATTGTTTCTTTCCCTAGCATATCATTTATGATTTCTTCTATGATATTATGAAGTAATAAATAAAAAAGTAAACTTACCAAAAATAACTCATACGGTACAGGTAAATTAAAGGGTAAATGTTTATGCAAAAATGGTGTCACAAAACTTTTACCCAAATAAAGAAAAATGACACCGGAAATTGATATACCGATTGCATAAAAGTTAGTTTGTGGAATATGCGTTAAAATGCTATAAACTCTCTGGAAAAAAAGAGTATTACTTTTGTTAAAAACATTTATGAATGATTAATATGCACAATTTAACTTGTAGAATTCATTTAATTAATTAATTAAATAACTTTAATTCAGAGTTAACTGATAATTGGAATGAATTACTTTTAGCAAAACTATTGTTAACATATTTAGCATTTATCAATTAAAGATTAGCAAACTCAAATCGGAGTAAATACAATTAAAGTTAACGTGAATTAGTTAAATGTTACTTTTCCTCAATAATAAATTTACTGACACTTGTGATTACTATTAAAATACCTTGAAAAGATATCCTGTTCCGTGAAACTTAGGTGCGTTAATTCCGAAAAAATCATCCATCTGAGCAAGAACTACGTGTACAGCAGAACCGGTAATGAAACCGGAAACTAATTGATCCGAGAAATAAGCAGTAATAAATTCGAGTTGTAGAACACCTGCAATCAACTGAAAAAAAAATTCTATTAGGATGTGAGAGATTCGTCATAAAACAAACTTATCATAAACTTTAATTCCTTTATCAGTGATATTGATTGTTGCTTGAAAGGAATTGAGGAAGTATCAAGCTTTCTTTTATGATTGCAATAACTATTGGGTAATTAGGTCATTGAATAAATACGAATCGTAGAATGATAATTTAAAAAGTGATAAGTAAGTGATTGCGTAATCACTAGCAGTGAAGAATAATGAACACCTCAACAATGCCTGTTGTAAAAGCAAGTGTTGTAGTTATTTCTACATAGGTAATTGATGATGATAAGGTATCATTATCATTCATAACAATCATAGTATCATCCATTCTTGATCTTTCCAGCATCACTTCATCACTTGCTAATGCACACATTATAGCTGTCACAGAGAACGATCCTACAACACAAAATGATAAGATCAATCGAGAAATGATATCATCAGTGATAACAGATATGCTATTACAGATAATAGATACTAGTAGAGAGACTGTATTCGTTGTTAGATGATTTTCATGAACTATTATTTACTATGATCAATTTCATCCATATTTACTGGATCTGAAAACCTGAAAAGCTTCGTTAAGCTCCAACTTTAGCAATTATCCAAATATCTATTAGCTATTTTAATTTAGTATAAATTAAAAATTATTACCAACAGAAGCATGTTTCGATGTTCCAAAAAACATATAGAAAAAGACTGGGAAAAAGGATACATATAAACCGTATACCGGATCAACACCAGCCAATACTGCATATGCTATACCTGGAAAATATACCAGTCATATCAGAAAATCTTTATCTTATCACATGAAATTAGAATAGTATTATCATTGATCAATTAAACTATGTAACATTTTCAAAGTTTAATTACAATATGTTCAACTTGAACTGTTACTTATAGTTACTTATAGAATTACTAAATGTATAATCTCACTGATACTTGATATGTTACATCGGAAATTCCATTAATCTTACAAAGTAAGCTATTCATACATAATGAATTTGAATTCTATCTTCAATAAACTTCAGTTTATCAAATTTTAAATTAATAAAAATAAAAAATAAAGCAAGGAACCTTGAGGTATATGCATGACACCAAGCGTAAGTCCACCAATAATATCATGAGGCGTATCAGTTTTCCAATTATATTTTGGTAACCATTGTAAAATTGGTACAAAATTCGTAAACCACTGCCATAGATTGGTGGGACTTGAGCATGGTATCAGTAATTGACGTGTTCCTTTCCTGAAAACCGTTTGCAAGGAAGGAGGAAGCACAGGTGTTGCAGGAATAAAACTTCATCATGCATTTTTCCTTCCGATATTGCATTTTCAGTGTTCATCACTTCTTGCATTTCCTTTCTAAATTAATTTTTATTAATTAAGCCAAATAATTACAAAAATATTACTAATTAATAATGCATGCAATTTATTAAAACAAATAAAAAAGCATTCATTAATTAGCTGAAATATTATTGAGAAAATTTTTACATGCAAAAAATAACCTTAAAATGCATGAAAAATGTTTTATCATCTTTCAATTGAAAAAAAAAAAAGTATTGAGATAGACATTATAAAAGAAATATGCAAAACTGAATTAAGATAAGTTAATAAATTAAATTTACAATAAGCTTACTGGACGTATTTTATAGTAAGTTTTTGGTAAGTTTGCCGAGATTAATTTTCATGTTCGATTTTATTCGAATAAATATTTTCCGGAAGATGAGGCTAAAGACCTGATATCCCGGATATCGATATCGACAGGTTTTTTTTTCTTTTTCGGGTAGAAATACAGAATCCATTCGATATGAAATTCCTTCCTCCCTTTCTCCCTCTTTCTCTCTCTCTCTCTCTCTCTCACATACATACCGTAAGAAGATGAGTGATACCGGGAAATTATTCGTGTATCAGATATTGAAACAGCATGTAAGTATTTACTTCAACCGATCCTTTATCGTAGATTTTGACCTGTATTGAAATTTTCGATCATACTCCTCCTTTAAAAGGTAAAATTAAAAAATCTATTTTTAATATTAATTTTATTAATGCCAAAAAAAATTATCAAAGTAATTTATCAAAATCATCAAAGAGAATTATCAAAGTAATCGGAATTTCTAAAATGATAAGATTTTATCTCATTAACTGATATGATTGCTTTCTTATCAATTTTAACAAGATATTGATAAGAGAATTGGAATAATTGAATTCCATTTCTGATTTATTGAATAAAATTTATTTTTCAAACTAAATATTTCTTCTTGTTTATTTTAATTAAACAAATCAGAGAGATAGAGAGAGAGAGAGAGAGAGAGAGAGAGAAATTGATATTAAAAAAAAAAACCAACCTGATTTAGACCATATGTATTCCATATACTTTCAGTTCCCATCAATTCTAAAATTATCAATCTTTGGAAGATCGGAAATGAATAATATCTTTGTCGAAAAAACGCATATACGAAATTAGCTTACTTTTTTTCTAAAAAAGTAAGCAAATTTACAAAATGCTTCAATTTGTTTAAACTTGCTTTCAATGCTTTTTGAATTTTGCTTACTCAAAGATATTAACGATTAGAATTCAAAAGCGTATGCTTGTTATTTGTAATTTTGCATAATAGCTACAATAATAGGAATTTAATATTGTAATTAGTGTTGTTTATTATTTAACATTTGAATGATAAACAAATTCTGCGAGTTTTTGTTATCAGCATTGAAAGTTTTAAAATCAAAATCACATCGCTGATCATTTAGATAAAATAAGTTACCTCAATTAGCTTTTGCGTATCATTTCTTATTTTATCCATAAACAAAGTACATTGTTGATTTTTACGAATCAATAGAGTTTCATCGTTTAAAATAATCTATCGATTTGATTCAGGTTAGCTTTCTAGTCGAACAGATACGGAATTAACAAGGAAACGATGAAAGTACCATTCGTCAAATCTACGATTCACTGTTAAATCTCTCATATCCATGAAGTATCGTAAATGTTAGCTCGTAGAGATTCAAAATCACAACAATCGTAGAACTCTTAATTCTTACTAAGCAAGATAAAAGTACCTATAACAGAACTGAATCTAATTTAGAGTAATGTGATAAGTTTATATTTAGGATTCAAATCATTAGGATAGAAAAAAAATAGGTCAGTAATTGTTCACAAAAAGTCGGATTCAAATCAGGACAAAAGAAATAGGTCATCATTGTTATAAAAAAGTCAAGTAAACAATAATGATCTATTTCTTTTTAAAAAGTTAAGTGAATATCATATCTGAAGTGAAACTTTATAGCTTACTTTGCTTAACTTCTGTAGAGTTAGTTATCCGATATTTGATCAGTGGTTCAGTTAACCTATGTTAACTGGGAATGTTATCACATTTAAGATTTTCGCAGTTACTAATCAACTATTTGAGTTATCACTCATTATGACTATCATATAGCCGAGTGATAATTCAATTTTCACAGTTCGAACTATCATGCATGATAACTTAGAAGTATAGGTGGTAACTCATGCTGATGGAGAGAGGATAAATACATTACATTTATATCAGTCCAATAATTCTAACATATTACTTAATTAACACTAAATTCATTACATATTACCAAGTACTAATAAAGTTACTTCTAGTGATATATCGGCGCAGTAAGTCATAAGGTAAAGAAAGCATTTTCCGCTTAATTTATAGTTAACATATTACTTACTTAACACTAAATTCATTACATATTACCAAGTACTAATAAAGTTACTTCTAGTGATATATCGGCGCAGTAAGTCATAAGGTGAAGAAAGCATTTTCCGCTTAATTTATAGTTTAGATGAAATGGACGGCTAAGAAGCAATAGTGATTATATCGATAATAATGTGGAAAGCACTAAAATTGAATTAGCTTCCCAACAATTCAGTACTATCGTTGAATGATTGAATTAAATTTAAGCTAATCTATGCTTTTAAATTAAACCTTTTATAGTTATATTAATTCAAATTATTACTTCATTTCCATGGATGATTTTACTTATATCACACGAAATGCAAGAAAAGTTGGGGAAGAAGCTTAACCATTAAAGCTAATAATTAGCTTTGGCTTCAATTTTTAAATTGAATATTGCTGATGTAAAACTTAGACGCATTTTATAACTTTATAAGATTAACTTATACATTACTTCAAAAGTAGCAAATAACCTTACCTTTTACTAGTAGGCTAATATAAAGGATTGCTATAGGAAATAACCTTGTGCTTTAGTAGTTAAAAGATTGTTATATTCTCAAATAACGAAATAAATTCAAATAGAATTTTGTAATTTGGTAAGATTAACAATCGATACATTACTTACAGTACAAAAGAAGAATTAATTCGACGAAAGCTATTTCAAGCTTTAATTAAATTTACAATCAATTCCTGTCCGATAATAAGTAATAAAGAAAATGGAACGAAAATGAAGAAATTAGTACAACAATAAAGAATGAATCGTCGTTGAGTGCAAGGAAAAAAAAAAAAACGAAATTTCGAGGAAAGCAATTAAAACTTCTTATCAAAAATGAAAGACAATTTTTTTTTTCATTTTTAAAATATGGCAAATTGTAATCGACGAGGATAGTTTTTTCTTTTTTATCATCATTTGATAAACTTATCATATGCTCGAAATGACATTTAATCGTAATTGAAATTATTATTTCTCAAGAATTAATTCCAAAATTTTTGGAATTGAAACATTCAAATCACATCTGCTGTGAATTATACTTTTTCTTAAAGAAAAATTTATTCTATTAATAGAAGGCAATCAGTAATTGAAAATAATTAATTGTCGATCTAACGTCGATGCCAAAAAAGTATTGCATTTGAACAGGTAAAGGAAGGTAGCACAACTCATTATGACTAAAGTTTAGTTTAAAATATGCTACAGGTAGGACTACTGGCTGTGAAAATAAAAATTTCGACTTTTTGACTTTTAACGTTATATTACTAGCAAGCTTACTTCCTAGCATTATCACTTGCAAACAAACTTATTTGGTCATTTGACGCATAATGTTCTCTAGTTTACCTTTTAATAAATTATTGTTTATGGGATGTTTTTCTGCGATTGAAATGATGATTGATCCATTGATCGAATGATCGATTCATTTAGTTGAAAATATATTTGGAGAAATGAAAGTAAAAGCAATAACGTTCAACTAATTTAATTATATTCAGTTAGCTAAAAATCAGTATTATCATTCTCTTTGTATCACATTTTTCCAAAAAACAAAATTTATGTAATTCAACTGAAATTTGATGACTTAAAATAAGTAAGTTAAATAACTTTTACTAATACTAAAATTACTACTTAGGTTTGTATAAAATGAAGAAGAATTGTGCGATTTAATTGTTATCAATAAAATTTCATCAAATTCAATAACTAGTGATAAGGTATAAAGTAATCAAAAAGAAAAAGAGGAAGTTTTTAACATTTGAAATTGTTAAATATAGAAATATGTATATGGAACGTAACCATATAGAAGCTGATAAGCTGATACCGTATATTGTGCCGGATATTCTACCGTATATGCTAGACTAACATTATCAGGTAGAGTTAAATAACTTTAAGAACAAATGATTGAAATTACGAAAAGCCACATTTTGATCATCGATCACGTTTCCTCACGTGAGGGATCACTTATCCTAATCATAAGATTTATAGTTGATTTGTCACAAATTGAAACAATAGTATACCATTTGTTTATTTCTAAAGGAGAGTAAATTTCATCTCTTTGGATTGAAATTAATTGTGTAAAATCCATAAGGTTAGAACCATTAACCTAATTTTCATCCCTACTTTATTGCATATTCTTTTGTTTCATCTAAGAACTAGAACTTATGAGAAGTGAAAGATCCAGTTTGTATAATTCCTTGCACATTTCATCGATCATTCTGTAAATATCAAATTTATGCTCAAATAAAATCTTCAAACTAAATCTCTAATTAAATCCCAAAAGTCAATTGATATTTTTAAATTTCAAATTTTCATAAATTTTATTCGTTTGATCAAATCACTAGATCGACTATTTTGAACTTAGAGATACTCAACACATCCTCAAAGCTGTCGATTCTTGAAAAATTAAATTTTTACTTGTAATTCTCATAATTATCAAATTTTGTTCATTCGATTAAATTCTGAAAAAATCAATTGCATCTATAATTTACATAATTTCATTAAAATGCATAAAATTAGGATTAGCTTACTTATACGACTTTAATACTTGAAATCTCGATAACGAGATTTTCTTAAGAATTTGAAAGAGCTAAAAGATTAAAGTGTAAAGTAAAATTTATGAGTATATAACTCATCGATGACGATATAAATTATCATCATCAAAGTGATAAGCTTACCTTCGATAGTATAAGTTAAAATTTTCAAATGATATAAGAAATCTATGAAGAGATAGTATCGTTATCAATCAATTACAACAGAATTAAACTATTGCATGAAAAGGAAAAACTTGTCAGGAAGAAATGAGACAAATACTATCAATCAAACTTACAGTGAAACTAATGCTTCTATTATTTGCATAATACTTTTCTCTCCAATGCTTTTTCCATGCATATTTCATGAAATGGTAACATCGAGTATAAGCTTATCAGCTTATTTGTCATAAATTTAAAATTACAATGAAACGAAGTAACACATGCAAACAAATCGTGCAAAACGAATGATAATTTTTTATTAAACTGCAAATTATCATGCATACATTCATATATCATTTAAACAAATTTCATGATAAAAGTATTGATTTCAAAAAATTGTTGAAATTCATTACAACCAATATGTAATTGATTAAGGTAAATAATAATAATGAATGTCTTAATAAAGATCGTAAGGTAAAAAATCAATGAAATGAGTAATGGTAAAAGAAAGTAAAAGGAACACGTATTGCAAAGTTATCTGTTGCAGTAGCGATTTTGTGAGAATGTTTATTGGAAAGCTTAAAAAACTGTCAAGTTTGAAAAGTTCAAAGTTCACGTATAATACTTATATTTACTCAGATGAGAACAGTTTTTTAAATCAGCTTAGATGGTTTTTGTACTTTCTTCAATAAATGAGATAAATTGATAACATATGAAATTCAGCGTGATGAAGTATCGAAGTTTAAATGTGACGCATGGTTTGTCCAAGTTGTTAAGTGAGCCAAGAATTAATAAAACGAATTTTCTTGGCTCATTTAACAACTTGAAAGTGATGATATTACTTTTATCCTAAAAGCTATTTTACAACAACGAGGAAAAAAATATCGAATATCGGTTACACGTATAAATCGACTACACGATTACACGTAAAAAATATGAATATCGATTATACGTATACATACGTATAAACAATAATTTTAATGCTTCCTTTATTTCGTAAAATTTATCTGGAAATTTTATACTTCCTATCTAGCATTAAAAGTATTTCAGAAATTAATATAAAGGATACATTGCATTTTACTGAATTAAAAGAACAAATAATTAATTTTCTTTTTTTCGAGTAATTTAAAAATTAAAATATTTTTTCATTCGAATATTTAATATTAAGAGAGAGAGTGAAATTTCAATTGTACACTCGTTATCACAATGCCTATCATAATTTTATCACAGTTATCATAATCACGTAATCTACGTAAAATATCAATATACAATGCTAACTAACATTTATATTCTCTAATCAAATTTGATGATGAAAATTTCTGCAAGTAAAGCCTTTAACGAATGTATATCATTCGGTTTTTTATAACACGTCATTACAACGTCGTACTGTGACGTAATTCTAATGATGAAAAAAGCAAACAACCAATACCGTACAGTTCCGATATGTTTTTTTTTTTCAAAAACCTTTTCTCTCCAATTTAAATGAGCAAATATTTGCAACACATAATGATACCTTTTTGTTAAATTTCATCCGGGGAAAAAAAAGACCGGTATTTATCAGTACATTTTATCCTTTATCACTTTATCATTTAATCATTCATTCAATAAATGATAGTTTCTTCATTTCGTTTTATTACCAGCAAATAGATCGATTTTTACTTTCTTCATATTATCATCTTTCTACTCTTTCTCATCTCGCATTTATCACTCATCAAATTGATTAATTTGAAAATGATGAATTTTTTCGGAAATTTTTGAAATTTCCTGAATAAGTCAATTCCAAAAAAAAAAATACATTTGATGGGTGTAATGTTAGTGATATTATTTTGGTATTATTCAATATGATTGATTTGCATTTTATTCAATGCATTGTTTTTCACATTCTTCAAATTGTAACACTATCAAATCAGCCAAACAATCAATTTACTGATAACGCATATCATGGCCAATTTCATTTTAATAGCATTTTTCCCATTGAATGTTTTTTTTTTCTTCTTTTTCCGTTCTGATTTTCATTTGTAATCATTAATTCATCATCTCGATTCGTTTCATCAAAATTCAAATTCCTTATCTTTTGCTGATGAAAGAATTGTTAAAATGTTTTTCTGCCGAAACTTTTATCTTTTACTGCGAAAAATACCGAGATGATGATTTGTTGAAGTTTTATCTGCTTAAATTTAGTATAGAAAAGCAGATGTTACAACGGTTCATTATCTTGAAATCACGATTCATAAAATAAA
>JABVXU010000813.1:0-19575 GCA_013365365.1 Cruorifilaria tuberocauda
AACAAGGCTAATTTGAAGAACAAATGATTTCGTTATCCTTCATTTCCTCGCTTTTCCAGCGACATAAGTAATGGGAGGAAACCATAAAGTAAAAACATAAAAACAGTACGTCCTGTTTATACCTTGCTCATAAAGCCCATTAAAATGATCATAATAAACAGGCCTTCAAAAGGGAAAATTTCAGAAATTGAAATTCTAGTTCATATTTTGTGAAAAATGATGGGATTCCATCATGGAATGTCCAGCAGAAAATGTCTTCTTGTCTTCATCAAAAAACTAAGAACTCCACATATTTGTCGTGAAGGATATAAAAAATCTCTTTAAACTTTAGTCACAACTAATTTCATTATACTCATAAACCTAAATTTATAAATTACTCTCAGATCGTATTAAATTATTTGATATGGTTTTAATTATGTAAACCACAGCAAACAAACATCACCTTGTATTTCTGCAGTAATTTCAAGTTTCAAAATGGTACTGTTATAGACAAACCTAGTTACTCTAAATAGTAACATTTTGAAATACACCACGAAGAATGCTAAGAGCCTGAAGAAGATCATATAGCGTTTAGATGCATTCGAATTACTTATATTGTTCTATTTTTAATCTGATGCATTTATTACCATATTTTTTTGCCCATCAACTCGAAATAATAGTTTAAATAGGAATTGTAAACTGTATTAAGTCTTCAGATAAAAGTATGATCACTATGTTTACCAGTCGATAAGATTAAAAATAGGTATAGTCAATATAGCAGAATTCGGATCAGCGTGTACTAATACAGAATTTATTGACTGTATAAAATAACCAGCATATGTTTATGAGCTTGCATATTATGTCATAATCATAACTTGAACACATCAAAATTCACTTAAGAGAAGGATATCGGCTCGAGAATTTGTTTTATAACAGTGAGTAACTGTTTGTCAACTTGATAAATACCATCCGAAACAGGAATATGAGGAATAGGGATAAGCAACGGTTCAAAAACATCAAATATCAGCACATAGGATCCTTCAGCAGAGGAGCATTCCTTGTTCGAATACTGCAATATGAAAATGTAAGAAAACTGAAAAACAGACCATAACAAGGTGATTAATTTAATTTAATAAGGTAATTAATTAATTTAATAAGGTCATTAATTTTATGATTAATTTAATCCTTATTGATATTTTAGACTTATCAGCTCTCTTTCTTGCTTTTAAAGACCAAAAAAAATCACAATCCTAGAATTTATGCCATACTAAACTGATAAATATGCTGATATATAAAATTACACTGTAATTTGAATAATAACATTACGTAAGAAATCAAAATGTTTTTAGATACCGCGCATTCCTCATCAAATAAAGCTTTGTGCAAATACTATGCGAATGCTGCTTTATAATTTGTGCAATATCTCTCAAAAAATTAAAAAATATGGTCTTACGATATTAGTACTATCTTATCAAAATTGTGAATAACAAAAATGTCCAATCTAGCAAAATGTTATTTAATTTAAATAATGAAACATCTATTTTTGAAATAATTATCAATCCGTATTACTTTTTCTTCATAATCTTTTATCGGCAAACAATCAGTAAGCAGTGCACGACCTACAATAGCACCTGAAGGAAATTCTGGTGGAAGTTCATTCTTTTCTATACCATCTGAAAATTTAATATTTTCTATTCATACAATTAAAAGAAAACCAAAAATACGATGATAAAAATATGGGAAATTTTTCAAAAAACCATTTTTCTATTAAAACCACTTTAAAGTTTGTCAAATCAGAACCTGACAAAGTAAAAAGTTTTTACAGAACTATGCAGTAACTTCTTTTTCATTTTTGCATATTGTTCTATTTTGCAATTTATTTGAATAAATTAATTACTATTTGGAAAAGAATGCAAAAAATGTGAGATTTCTTTCTCAATTTCATTTCTCGAAACAGCTTTGCCTTTTGCAGCAATAAGTATCGGTCCTCTGATATCAATATCTTGAGACCATGGAAGATGCCTGCAAAGTCTTCCTTTAAGCACATTTATAAGAGTTTGATTGTTTTGCTAGCTCTCTTGCTAGATATCATACTCATAGAGCATTCTACAAAAAAATATCAAATTCGCTGACCAAATCGTTCTAAAAGCTTTGTGAACACATGTAATAATCAAACAAGAGATATGATAAACCTTCGAAATCCATAAGCTAGCAATGTTGCAAAAGGTTGGACAATAGCCATTGAATAACCTTTTTTGGCTACTTTCATATATAACATTTCATCACTTAATATCATAAATGTTTCATCTTCTATGTCGCCTTCATCATCGCTACTTTGTTGATAATTGTTTTTCTGTTTCCTTTGTCTATTATACTGGAAAAGACAGATTAACAAGTCGCATCACGGACTGTTATGCACTTTCTCTCTACTAAATCATGTGTATTAATAATTTTATACCAAATCAAATCAAATCAAAGGAAGCAAAAAATCTCTATTTAAAAAAGTGGAAACAAATTTTCATTATGAAGAAATCAAAGGACTTTTCAGCTCACTGTTTCCACTTCATAGATTTACTGATTACATACATTACATATACTTCTTTTTCAAATTTAATCATTAATATTATTATTTGAAATGATCAATTCAAGTTAACTTTGCTTAAAAAGTCCTATTAATCTATCTTAGAGTTAAAGGAAAAAGTAAACGAACCACTGGTGTAAATCCACTCGGAGTCCATTTTGCTATAGGCTTTGATGCTTCAGCTTGTTGCCGTTTTCTGGAAGATAATAAAATTGACTCAATCACTGGATCACGTTTGTCCTCATATTTTTCTTCAGCCTGAAAATAGTATTTAGAGTACGATGTTTCATACTAAAAAAATTTTTTACAATTCAAGTAGAACTACAATGCTGTTATATCTGATTTAACTTTCATAAAATATGAATATTTTGAATGAAACCGACTCATCCACTTATTCACTTTATTTATTTATTCTTTTTTAACTAATTCTTTACATGAGTATTTGCAAATATTAAATTTACTTTACAGCTTAAAACAATATTAAGTATAAAGAAATAAATGAAATATAGAATTTCCAGTGAATACTGATAGATAAAAACTTGGCAAACAAATAAAATAAAAAAAGTACCATTTGAGTACCATTTGACAACAAAGGAAGCATTTTACAGAAATCATTACACTTTACATCGTTCAACAGAAAGAACATACTTCTCTAGCGCAAATCTTAGACAACTAAAGTTTTAAAAGCTGGATAAAATGAGCTACCTAGTTTTGCTTTATTTCGTATTCACCTCCCTTTTGTCATTTAACTACTAAGAAAAATGGGAATAAATAACCTCATTTTTGATTGACAAAATTCTTATCCTCTTCTTATAATTTTTATCCCTGACTATCCGAGATGCATTCAAATATAGTTATATTTGATATGAAATGCATCTGCCCGAAAGCACAACTTCTGTGACCTAATATCTCTAGATATCCTATGGAAACTCTTACAACAGCCGTTCCAAGAAAAATAATCAACAATTCATAATATATTATATTAACTGCAACTATTTTAACAAATTTTCTCAAATATATTTTAGAACACTTACTTCAAAAGCACTTGCTTTCTCCCAATCAATGCGTAGAATAAGAGCGCGTCTTTGTCGCGATAGTTCTTTTAATTCTTCTTTACGAGCTATTATAGCTTCTCGTTCCTGTAAAAACTTTTTGCCAAAAAGCTAATGGGTTATTTATGTGAGTATTCATCTGATTTATTTAATTCGTGTGACAAGTTAAACAAAATATATTTATGATTGGCGTTATGTTCTTCACACAAGAAATCTATTTACCCAATGAATTCAGAAGCAATATGGATCACCATTGAAATGCAAAATATTGACACTGAATAGTTTTAGTAATCCCAAGGATAACAACACTAACCGTTTTTGTCAAATATATGTTATTTTCCAGATTATAATAGTCCGATTCCAAGTCGTGAACGCGTGTTTTCATTTCTCTAAAATTTATTTCTTCAATTAATATGCATTTCCATCTAAAAAACGATGAGTATTATATAACAATTTAACAGTTGAAATATACGAGCTTACGTATTAGAATCTGCAGCCAATAATTTATTCTTATACTGCTCAGCTTTTGCCAATGCATTCCCGACTGATGCTAGGGAAAATGCGTTTCCACCAACAGTTTCGTTGCCTTCGTATCCCAATAATCTATTGCGTAGTTCGACCGATTTTCTTGATTGCTTATTCAAAAGCTGAGATAATTTTACTGGATAATGCTAATAGGAAATATAATTTATATAAGGTTTTAAATTTAATTGACAACGACAAAAAAAGAACTTGAAAAGTACTTTCTACCCTATTAGTTGAAACAAATTATGTATTTAATTACTCTAATCTCCTAAGTGAGATTACAATAAATACCGTTTTTATTAAATACCTTTTGTGGTATAGCAGTCTTCTAGAACTTCCAAAATTGATTTAAGGCTAGGAAATTCCTACATTCAATAAGCAAATTAAAGATAACGAAGAAATGAACTTACTTCTCGTTCTTCACGAGTGCAGACAAGTTCACCGCAGAACATACAAGGTCCACTGCCCTCCTGCTCACATACTACACGGCCACAACTCATGCAATTCCGAATTAAATTATGTATCCTAGCTTGACAATCACAGTGATGTCGTCCTAAAAATTTTACATTTCACTATGAAAAATAAAATCTGCCTCCGTCAAATCCTATACGCAACAGTGAATTAATTTCAAAGCTAAACCCACCTGGACGCAATTTATCGATAGGATTATTATTCCGAAATGTTATAGGAATACTTGGCTTTTGCTGATGAGAGTGGATTTCATTTAGTGATGCTGCCAGCGATTCCAGTGAACGGTTTGAATGTCTCATGTTAATTCTCTTTGTGTGAAATCACAAAAGAAGTTAACATCCCTTAGTCGACTAGTTCGAAAATCAATTGAAGTCTGGAACAAAAACTTCAGCCTTCCAAAATTTCACAAATCCGAAACCACTCTGTCTTTGCTACCGCATATTTACTCCTTCATTTCCGTAATTTCCTCTAAAAAAATTCCCTTTTTTCCTTCAAAAATAACTCGAATTACAGGTGCCTCTTCATACATGCAATTCTTTATCTAATTACAAATAATTGAAGATGTGAATTTACATAACTAACTGTCAACACTTGTGAAAATTTCAGCATTTTATTGTCAGTTTGAAAAAAAGAAGGCTGAATTGGAATCCATTTTAATCGTACTAGTAAAGCATTTCATATTTAATAGTAAGAAAAAATGAGTAAATGATGATCACGAGTAATGAGAAGCACTTAATTTTTTGGGGAATCCGTTCCTAGAACATTTTCCCTTTTCCCAACCGTATCAAAAAAAAAAGATTATCCACTTTTTTTTTTGGAAAAAAGAACACTTCCAAAACTAATGCATTGATATGTCATGATATTATAATTCACTACTATACATAAAAGTAATTTGTATTATATGTGACAGTCATTGATATAACCTGGAAGAAAGTGACACATGCTTGAAAATCTCAGTATTTTCTTCCAAATATTCTCTCATAAATACAAAAACACTTATTTTTAGCAACAAAGCAGAAAATTGTATCACAAGTGGAAAGTTTAGAAAGTACCCACTAAAAAACCAGATTATGCCATGACAAAGCGTGAGAAGAAATCACCAGTATTATCTATTTTACAATCCTTCATTATTCATAATCGAAGTTACACTTAACTTCTAGGATATCCCATGTAATAAAAACATTTCCTCTTTAAATCCTTACACATTAATAGAATGAGTCCAAACATGCAACCTGCTTACATGCACCCATAAATCAAGCTTTTGAACTGATAATACAAAATCAATATACGATGAATTCCCGTGAGATATTACGTCAAGTGTGTTCCTAAATCTATATAATTTTCTACAGTATCGAATGACTTCTGGATGCCAAAAAATCCGGGGAATTTTGATATCTGGTACTTCCAATAATCACTGGAATATTTCCCCTAAGCTTACAGAAAATTCAAGCTGAAGCTACCCAAAGCGCAAGAAAATTTTACAGCGATAAAGTGGTGAGCAGAAACTCTACAAGACAGTGCAAAAGAATAATAATCACAGTCTAAATTTTACAAAAAACATGAAATCTTTATATGAACAAACAAAGCACAGAAAATTCTGATGAGATATTTTCGTTAAATTTTAACAAATACAATAAATGCTAAAATCAAGACAAAACCAACAAGCACGAAATATATGGTACTGAATTATGGCTAGAATTACATCCATCCGATTTAATGTCGCTTATGATTTGTTTGCTTTTTACTAATTTCAGATTCTTTGCTGAGTTCTGACACTAAACACTCGGCATTATCTGGAATTAAGATTCCATAATTCATTTCATGTTTTAATATTTTATCATATAAATTAGCAATTGTATATACTGTATGTATAATTGCATGTATATACATATTTCAACAAGATTCAGATTTTACTAACTCACTAAAATTTCATTTTACTAATTCACTAAAACTTCACTAAAATCTGGGTATATCGGTGTCCACGGACTTGACATCATTTTTGATTATATTGTTCATTATTTAACATATTTTCGCTTTTTGGACTTCAAAAGAACAGTTTTTTTGTCGAAATAAGCAGAACTGCAAATATGGCTAACCATATAAGCGTATATATCTATCACGCTGTTCACGGGCAAAATTTTGCAAATCGATAGCGAAAGCATCAATATCGTAATCAACTTTACTAGGTCGTTTCAATAAAGATGCCATCTCTGCCTTTGTTCTCTCCACATCCTGATAAAGATGCTGCATTGAATAGTGTTATATATGGTGAAAAAAATAAAACAAAAAAGTTCTTGCTCTTATCAGCATCCAAATATAAATTAGCAATTTAGAATTTTGAATGTAAAGAAGTTGACTTACTTCGTACAACGTAGTTAATTCGTTACAAGACTTCTCTTCTGCTAGGGATATATTTTGCAATGTTCGCTGCAATCGATATCTCTCATCGTTTAGCTCCTAAAACCTTGATAACGAAAATGGAATTCCGAACTTATTTTTACTTCTAAGAAAGTAGCATCGTTGGAACAATTTTTACTACAAGCTTTCATGTTTAAAAATGCTACTTTGAAAATCTAATCAACAAATTTGCTTCTATTTATTTTTCGAGCTCAAATCTTAATAGAAAAATACAAAAGCAAACTTCAAGCATCGTTGAACTTGGACATAATTTAGCAAAATAGAAAATCAAATATGATTTAGCATCTTAATTCTTTATTTCCCATTAAAAGTGGCCAACAATTAAAACGAACCATTGAAATATAAAGATTAAGACGCCGGAAAGTTTCTAAAAAAGTAAGCCTTCCCGATACTGCTTATCTTTAGAAGTAAAATAATTTCCTTTTCAATTCCCGCAATTTATTTCACTTTCTTTTAGTTTTGCTGGAATATTCTATTCTACTAATATTACATTGACAATCGTTCGATAGGATCTAAAGTTTCTATTAACATTTTTTTACGCTAAGTATGTATCTCACTTTTTACTACAATCAAAAGATAGAAGAAGGTTGAGAAATAGACAAAACTGAGGAGATAAAAATAAGATAGATATTTTATCTCAATGTATAGCACATAACTTTATGCATATTTTCCTTGTTTGATTCAGCAGGAAGTAAGAGAAATCATGATATAGATAGGCAAAATCGTAGGTAAAATTCTATCATGTCCAAAAGGTACTGAAATCATAATTTCTAATTAAATTCAAATCGCATACATTTCTTGACTGCAAGATATCATAATCTTCGTCAATATTGCCTAACATAAGCTCCTCATCTTCCATTGGCGTATTTGATTCATCTTCAGCACCTAGTTCTTTCACTCTGAAAACGAAAAAATAAGCAGATTGTCAAGTGATGACAAAAAAATTGAAAAAAGAATGATACCTGTCAGCATATCGCAACGTGTTCAAAGTGTGTTCGCAACAAGACATGCCAGGGCTAATCATTGCTATCTGTAATTAAATAAAGCAAAATGTGTGAAAACTTCTTAACGCAAGTACGATTTATAAAAACTTTGAAAATTATATAAATATAATGATTTTTAAACGCTTTACCATGCACGTCCTTGCATTCGAACCAATGAAGCTATCACGAAGGACAAGTGTCAATTTGGAAGCTCGAAATGGAACATGCGCTGAATTTCGACCCATTGCTCTAGAGTAGGAAAATTAAAACAATACAATAGTTCAGGAAAATGAAAAACTGTAGTGGTCGGTCTCTGTATATTGTCCTCAATATTGATAAGATATTAGCGCCCATCAATATAGCTATTTCAGACTCTCTCATCTTCAACTTTCTTTATTCAACATCGTTTTATGTAGGTCATATGTAGGTCACATCACCTTTCAACGGCTAATTAAATTTCGTTTTCTCTTAGACAACAAAGCAGTTGTAAGATTTGAAATCTAGAAAAGAAATTCCACATTTATTTACCTTATGCATTCTTTGAGAGCTAGAAGAGATTTATTAATTTCTGAACCTTCCATACGAGTTTGCCTATCCGTATTTATTGTATCGACACCTCGCTCATTACCCGCTAAATCAATCAAAGAAAATTTCCCCCACACACGACCTAATCCCTTCTCCGTCCTGAAATAAAAACAATTAAAATTAAGCACTATAAAGAATGAAATTAAAAGCAATTTATTAGAAAAGGTTTTTATTTCTAAAAGATAAATGGAAAACAAGAACTCACTTTTTACGGAGGATGATTTGAAATACAGCATGCGATCGAGATGAATTAGCGTTAGCAGAAGTTGTGCCCGCTGTCCGTACCACTGTTCCTTTTTTTATCAATTCTAGTACCTAGAAAATGATATAAATGTGACTACGATATATGTGTGATTGCCGCATTCAGTATGCTGCGTTGCTGCAAACATAATGTTGATTAGTTCAACTCAAACCACTAAGTTCAAAATTGGAAATACCAACATCATCTTCATCATAAACCGGCACTTCTTGTAATCCAACTACCTGAACTTCTTTTTTACCGTCTTCTAATACCCGTAACATGGCTTTATTTCCAATAAGATCAAAGACCTGAAACAACAATTATATCGCTCTAAAAAGATTAGCAATAAATTATAAAATAAAATAAAAACAAAATCTTGGATTCCAAAGTACTAACCTTACCACCGTATATCTCGAAAAAGCTACAGCAAACTTGAAGGCTATGCTTTTTATAATCTTTGTGCAACAACTTAAACACATCGCTTGTTGTAAGAGCGTATATACCTTTAGTACAATCCTATAAAAATGGCTGAGATGAAAAAATATGAATAGGACTTTTAAGTGCCTTAAATGAAACTCATAGAAAGATACATTCTGCTTTATAGTAAATATGCATAAAAATTAGTAACTTGAAAAACAAGTTATTATTCAGACCCTACTTTATAGCGATGGTTTCATTGCAAAAAGAAAAAATCTTTTTTCACTGCTTTTGAATAACCACTGTGCAATCAAAAACAAGCAAGTGATAGCATTCCTTATGATAGACATGATTTTCTACAAAATAGCATCTTACCGTATGAGGCAAAACTGATATGGAAAAAACTGTCAGGAAAATAAAACACAGATTTAATAGCAAATTTGAACAATACTAGATATAAAAATTTTTTACTTACCTGCGTTTTACCTGTGAAGTCACCACCCATAGTATGAGTTTTACCAGATCCCGTTTGGCCATATGCGAAACAAGTTGCGAAACCCTGCTCAAAGATTGTGTTTACAAGCGGCTGTGCAGTAAATCTAAAATTTTTAAAGGCAATAGCATTTTAACATGATAAGTACGAACGTCACCTTTATATGAAATTCCATCAGTAAATTTTTTGCATTCCTTCTAATTCCGTAAAACAGAATTTTCAATAATATTATAATTGAAAACTGACTTGTAAACCATTTCATTACTTGTATTCTCGTCAAAAGTGTAATCGAATCGAAATTTCTGATTTTCCAAATATTTTGTCAAATCTACTTTCACTTGAGGTTGATGAACAATCAAATGATCCCTATTTGGAATCGTTATCACCTGCAAATGAAATCATGCAAAACAATATAATGTTAATTTTTTACCAAAAATAGTATCACAAAATCTGCTTTTTAAGCAGCAAACCTCGATTTCTTTCTTCATGATTTCTTTCCTGTTAAGAGGCCTCTTTCGAACACAAACACAGATTCGGTGGTCAGTCACCTAAAACTCAACAATTTTTAAATAAATTCCTATAATTTCATGATCTATTCTGAAATTAATAAGATTTAGCTTCTTGATTCATACCATTCTTACAGCGATAACTCACTGCGATTTTTGACTTCCCGAATATTTTTGTAATTCACCTGATCAGAGATCTTTAATGGACGGAAATCAATTTGTGACTGATAATCACGAATCATTGTCAGAAACTGCCAATTCGGATTACCAGGATCAATGCTCTTTAGCTGCTCTTTTTGCCTTCTTGCTTCTTGCTACAATTATCCAGGTGGTGCAAAAAAAAGTATTTTCAAAAGTTCATTGGAAGCACTAAAAAATTCATCGAGAACTTTATTTTTTGAAATTTCACCTCACAATTTCTCGGATTAAGCAGTTCGCTAGACTTTTCAAGAACAAAAATCATATCTTCTCCTGGAAATCCTAGTTCATAGAGTGATGACTTCAAAGATAAAATTAAACCTGCTGCGCACGTCGTTCTTCTCTGTTTCTTTGCAGCCGCTCGATTTCTTGTACTGTAGAGGATTTTTGATTTTGATGTTGTTGGTTAGCCTTTAGTGCATTAATATCTACCGTTTCATTCACTACTGCTAAAAATGGATGAAACAATTAAACGATACATGCTTAAGTTTTCGGAAAGAATTCTTTTATAAGAAATTTCGTCAAACGCACATTCAAGTTATCCATTACACTTGCAACCATCTTTAAAAAGTGAGCATTTTTGATAAGGCATCTGATAGTTTGCTTCAATAATGTTATCAAATTTCAAGCCTACCTTACTGGACGCTAAACTCGTTTATGGAATGATTATATGTCATAAAGATTATTAAAGATTTAAATGAAATTTAACAATTTTGACATTAATGAAAATAAGAATATACAATGACAGTTTTTCCAAGCCTATTCATTTTCAGGAAACATTCACTTCATAACTCTATTTGTAAGCAGAACATTGATGCATTTTTTTAGAAATACCAGCTGACCTGTCAAAGAATCAACTTCGAAACATGAAGGGTCAAGCGTGTAACGTTGTTGTTTTGGTGGTGGAAGTTTAGTAGGCGCTTGCAACAAGCTTGCACGACTATGTCCATTTTGTGTGGTCGATGTAGTACTGTTTCCATTTATAGCTGCGTACAACGGAGCAACATTATTGGATCGTGAAATGGCCAATTTTTGGCTCTGGCGTCTAATTTCCACTAATAAAACAAGCAATTAAGGCAATTCGTATTATTCAATGCAATAAAGAAATCCGTTAAATCACAGATACCTTTTGTCAAATAATAGCATGGATTTAAAAAGTAAATAATCATAGGGTACTGTATGATTTAAATCACTAGAAATCGATAAGAATATAATAATTAGGGTTTACAAACAAGAGTATATAACGTTTGTCGTACTTTCATTATTATTCTGAGTTCTTTGCTGAAGTCCTGCTGATGCTGATGCTGTTACTGTTAAATGATTCTCGTCACTAATAACTGAAGGTGCGAAGTTCATTGATGAAGATGTCGAAGGAGGTGGTGCTGCCAATGTTGGATTGATTGCTAACAATGTTTTCAAATCGATTTCTTTACCTTTAGTCTCTCCCTGAAACTCTCGACTAATAATTTAAACATAACTTATGTTTCTTCAATTCAAGTTCTTTCAAAAAACCGATTTGATTTCACCACTGATTATTCATAGTCAAATTGATTTTCAAAGTGCAGAAGATCATTAAATTTGTACATGAGAATATGCATCTTGAGGATTTAATTCTAATCTAATTCCGCTCAATTCGATTTTTAAAAAACTAAAACAAAAAGATATAAAATTTATTATCAGTCATCTAACTTATCAAAGACACTAAGTGAAAATATAAATGTAAACTAATACAAATGAACACAATAAAGAATATAAATTTAAACAATTGAATTAGTTAACGAAATAATGATACACAAAACTTATTTCTCAGGAGGCCATTGAACTAAATCCCAAACATCATACTTGAATACATTTTTAACCAGAAATACATACATTTTCAAACCACTCGACAGTCACTGACTGCGTCCCTTTGCGAACTTCACTGATAATAGCATTGTGAACTCGACCATCTGAACGTCGTATATCCACGTGCATCCCTACATTAATCCTCTCCATTGTTGTTTTCTTTGAGTTTTTCTGAAAGTTCAAACTAAAGAACTAGACTTCAAAAATCCAGAAACAAATGAAACGTCTAATGGCACATAATTCCAATAAATGAAAGTAGACAAACAATAAATCATTTGAACAAACGAGTTTTAATTTAAATTACACGTTTGCGAAAATATACGATACGAATTGAAAATCTTTCTTTTGTTGAATGTTGTTGAAATGGTCTAATATGTAACGCCTAAACCAAAATGGTTTATAATGATATGTATAAAGTTACCATTTACGTAACTCTGCAACGTCAGTTCTTGCGAAAAGATTAAAATCGATTAGAAATGAAAATAGAAAAACCTTTTTTGGCAAGGTTAAGCGACGACCCATTATTTCGCAAATTTGATAAACTTGAACCTCTAACGTACTACTGTCGATTCCTAGTTTTTGAGACTGATAAAATAACAACAGTAAATCAACTTCCTAATTTTTTCCACTTAGCTGTTACAATTTCCATCTAAAATTCAAATCTAAGATTATAAATAACAATTTACAATCTGAAATAAAAATGAGTACTATTGAAATGAACTTGAAACAATTTCATCCGCAATATTTTACTAACAACCTTTCAAGCCACAATAAAATCCTTCTCACCTATTTAACAGTGCTTCTTCACATCAGAATACATCGTCTTTCACTAACATAAATATAGAATGTATTTGCTTGAATCGGCCAAGGACATATCCCGCGCAGTTACAAATGTATCATTTTGATAGGACTATTTTAACGAAATGCATGCGATCAAAAAGAAACGGAGTGATAAAGATGCACGCCAATTCGATCATTTAGTGACCTTGAAGGATAATGATAAACAAAGAGTTGCCACCAGCCTTAATTATTTCCTAATATTTACATTCAATTAAAACTATCTTAATTAAGGGTCGATAATAATCTATTCTTCAAAGATTACGATATTTCTTTGTTCAATTAATTCATTTTATCACTAAAGCTACTAGTTGAATTCAATTAGAAGAATCTATATCGTTAATCTATATCGTTTGGCAAGTTTTGGAAAGCAAGGGATTTTTATTTAAAGTTTGTTTTAGGATATATTTTTGTAAAAACATTCAGGAAAAAAAATTTGTGATTTTTTTCTATCAGAATGAAATTCCGTGTAAAACGTTAAAGAATAATTCCCGAGATTTGATTTTTCTGCTAACAATGAAAATCTTATTTGAAATTTAAATGCTTGGTTTCCAGTTTATAAAAATATATCAATGCAAACATCGATAATTCACAACGAAGTGTCAGAAATGATCAAAATATTAATCAATAAAATTAGCCATATTTGATATATCTAAAAATAAAACGTCCATATGATAAACTTCCTGAGAATGATGAAATAATAACTTGATAGAACTTAGTCATAAAAATATATTTATCAAATAAAACATATCTAATCCCTATTCCTGGAACTTTTCTTTCTTTATAAAAATAAAATCTCGTCAGATTTCATGATGACTCATGATGAATTCAGATAAATGAAATTGTGCGTGATAATCTTAAAAAATAACTTACTGACAATCTTCAACCATGATTTATTATTTCTACGACTTTTTCAATATCTAAATAGATAATAATTAATCAATCAACAATAAATTCTTTTATAAATCTTTCTGTCAAAACTTTGACAATATTATTGTCGATTCATAAAATCATTTCAAAATTAGTGATACTGTACTTAATTAAAATCACTCTTATTATAAATACTCTAAATTGTTGAGTAGAAATAATTAATTAATCGATTATTATCCTCTTCCAGAAAGCATTCATCATAATGCATAACAGAAAATGATACTCAATGGCATTAATTCAAATGTCCATTTTGTCCATTAATTTACCTGTAGAGCCTGTCACCTACTTACCTTTACAGACAGAATTGCAAGAACCTGCGGCAATTAAAATACAAATCGAGAAAAAATGCTAACTTGTTTGATTTTCACGCAGCCCGTATGAAACAGCTGATGGATCTTCCTGCATAATATCATGAACTACGAAAAAAAACTTAACAATTTCTTGTTTTAGAATTTAAGACGAGAATGAAAAAGGATGATTAGTAGTTTGATAAAGTATTCAGATAGAAATGTTGTATTCTAAAGGACTTTAATTCATTAATATTATTGATAAGATAAGAGCGCAAAGTAGGAAGAGGAAAATGTTTGTATATTTTATTGCTGATAAATAAACAGTAAATGAGCGTAGTAAGTTAAACATTAAACTGTTACGAATTTAATGAAGAAAGTTGAATAGACCGTATTATCATAACACGACTAATCTATTATAGTAGAGGCAATGAGTAAAATGCTTTGATTACCCAAAGAACAGGTTGTTTTATGAGTCAGATTGAAATGATCTCTTTGATGAAATTCTTCATAAAGCGTCTTTTCATTTGAAATGTACAGGAAACAAAAAGAAAAGCTTTTGCACTATAATGTGTAATAACAATTGAAAGTGATATGATAGTAATGTATGAGAGTGATAAATGATAACAATTGAGTAAATTGATAAACGATTCAAATGAAAAAATTATTAGTCCATTAAGTTAATGAAATACTTATAAGGAAAGAACATTGATACATTTAAACATCTATTTTGTACTGATTAAATCCATAACTCTGTTTTGTCTGATGGATTGGTTTCATATATAGTTCAGTTATATCATCGGATAGATATACTCTTAGAATGTATTATACTCGTTATCTTAAGTTTTATTGCTAACAGCTGCTTTTAAGAAAGTTTTATCAACATTTGAACCGATCACGAAAACGGTTTATTTCTTCTGAAATTATTTTTATTTAATTGGCAATTAATTCTGATATCATTTGATTGTTTATCCTTACCTTTTTGCTAATTTCAATTTCAAGGAAATCTCATCCATGCAAAATGACCATTTCTAGTAACTCTTCGTAGTTATAAGAAAGTATGTTTCAAATTTTATAAATTATTAACTTATAGCAAATGCTATAGGAATGAATGATTCATAGAGTATTTTTATACAATTTAATTTTCAAATTTTTAACATTTAAAATTTACAAGAATATTTGTGGATATTAATTAAGATGAAATTAGGACAGAGGAAATTTTTTATTTTTTATTTTCCTAAACTGCATGTTCAGTTTATACTGTTCTAGAAAATACTACGAATTGTCAAAAGATGAAATTGGAGAGAGTGTGGAGAGCGGAAAAAATATACCTACCGAAAACGATTTTCCGGATGTCAATTCCGCTTCATTAAGTCTCCTTGATCAACTACTAACATATGCCGGGTAATTTTTTTTCCTAGAAATAAAAACATTCCTTTTGAAATCTCTTCTTCTCTCAATTTCAAAAAATGTTAATTCTCCTTTGAGACATTGGATTGTTTCATTGGGTCAATTTTTGACCTTTTCTTCCTAATAACAAATTAATCGAACTTTGCAAAATGTTCCGGCTAGTTTTTACAAACTAATTAGAAAGTAAAGATTAACTTATACATATACACCTGCTATAAAGACAAAGATATAGAGAGCTTCCTCTATCGATTGGCTTAGCAAATTGAAGTTTGTGATAAAGTTTAAAGAGACATAAAAAGTTGACAGACTAGATGTCACATGCAAATGAAAGAAGCTATTGAAATAAGCAAATAAGCTTGAAAATTTTGGATATCATCTAAGAGTAATGTTAGAAAAACGTTTTGTTTTGAGCTAGAGAAGTAGTAAGACGATCTTTATTGTTATCACAAACTTACTCATTCAACTACTTCAACAACACTTGTAATCAAACCTTCTTAACAATTGCAGTAGCTGTTAATTTTGCCATAAAAATGAATGAATATTTTATTGTGGAAATGTAAATTACCGTAAATGTGATACGTGACGTAAATGATATAAATAGAATAAATATAAGCAAAATGATAAATAAAAAGTAAATGTTATAAGTAAAATAAATATGAGGAGAGTGATAAATAAAAAGTAAATGATACAAGTAAAATAAATATGAGGAGAGTGATAAATAAAAAGTAAATGTTATAAGTAAAATAAATATGAGAGTGATAAATAAAAAGTAAATGATATAAGTAGAACAAATATAAGGAGAGTGATAAATAAAAAATTGAATATATTGCTTGAACATATTATAATTATTAATTAAATAATGAATACTCATTCATTCACATTTTTCATTCTGTAAAAAAATATTTTATGAAAAAATATTTCGTAAAAAAACTTTTTTGGCTGATAGAGAAGAAGATGTAGTTGATAGGATGAATGATAATAATTCAGCATTGATAAAATTTAGGAAAAAAGCATTGATTATTAAGAGAAGATAGTGTGGATAAGAAAATTCCAGCAAGAAATGATATTCACTCTAATGCAGAATGGATGAAAGCGAGGAAAGATATGAAGGAAGAATCGATCCGAAAAATGGAAAAGGAGTTTTAGGCAGCTTTAAGAGTTGAAGTGTACGAACCGATCCATGTACATTATTCATTTCAGTACACACTAAAATATGTGAGAGATTAATTTGATATATGCAATATTATGGGAATGTCATTCATTCACATTGATTACTATCATATCATCGTATCACTTCCATCTAGCTGAAATGATTACCTGTTTTATTTGATTGTATTGCTTATAATTTTTAAGATATATTAGCTTGAAGATAAGTTCTATGGGAAGAAATTTCAGTAAGTTATTGAAAATCTTTCCATTAATTTCATATTTCTAATAATTGATAAAGAATCATCAATAAGTAAATATTTTCTTAAATATTATGAACGAAAATGCACTTTTACTAAATTATATTCTTAAAAAAAAGAAACATATCTCTCTACTGTTTATTAAAATAACTTTTCGTTTTTTAATTTGAATGTATTTAAAATTATGAAATTAATATTTTAACTTATACTCTGATATTAACAAACCACTTTAAATAATTAATCATCATTTATCAATTTGATCAATAATAACGTAACTGCTCCATTAGTTTTAGTGTGCAAGTTGGAACTAATTTTTATTTCCATTAAATTTTGTTTTTTTTTTTTTCAATAGTGTAAAATGTTGTTCGTTTGATGATTCTGCGATAGAAATGATGCGAATAAATTTGAAATTATCAAGTATTACTTTTTGAGTTATTTGAGAATTTAATTGCATTACAGTAAGATTTATTTTAAAAGAAATATCGATTAAAATGAAATGATTAATTGATATGATTACATCGATATTTAGTATTGATAGTTCCATTGAATCGCCAATTTATTCATAGTCGAATCAATGATACTTAATTGTTTGCATATCATAATTAATTAATATTTCTTATCTGTAGAATGATTGTTAAAGTAAATCTGTCAAGTTCATTTATACAATTATGAGCAAACATTTTCTAACTTAAACATTTCAATGTCAAAAAAGAAATAATAATCTAAACTTAAATAATATTAATTAAAATAAATCAGGATTGCACAAATTCAATAATTTCAATATTTAAAAAGTTCGAAACAAATCTATCTATCCCTCATCATAATCTACAACATTTTGTGTTGGACATATTAAATTCAATTTTAGTAAAAGATAAAATATCAAAGAAGCAACAATAACAAAGAGTAATGAAACTGAGTAAGCAACAAGGGCAGGTTGTAATCGGAAGCAACATTCGATACCCGCTTCACCGCAGCATGAGTAATAATGGAACGCTGAACCCATCGGACACTGAATATACCTAAAATTGAAATCAACTTTTTCCTTAAATTTTTTTTAATCTACGTGAAATTAACGAATTTTAATAACACAGAAGAAAGCTTATGTGATCTTTGAAATAATTTTCAAAAAAAAAAAGAAATTAAACCAAATGAGTAAAATTTCATATTCATATTTTCTTGTAAATAAAAAAAATTACTACCTGCTTATAGTTCGATTGCGACACCATTGTCCATAATTTTTATTTGACCATGTAGTTGGCTTCGGATAATTTTCTCGGCCATCATCAACCGGATCCGGCCATATCTCAGCAAAAGCCAGAGTTTCATTCACCAAACAATATAACACAATAATAATTGTTGAGAAACAAAACCTGAACAACATCTATAAATATAACATTAATTGCTTCAGCAACTTTATATCAAATATATGAGTGCATTTAATAATAAATGTAATCTATTAGAAGTATTAGAAGGAGGAAAATAAATTTATTTATTTAGAAGAGATAAGCTAAAATATCTTACTCTTAAGATTTATAGAGATAAGTGATAAGCTAAAACATCTTACTCTTAAGATTTATAGAGATAAGTGATAAGCTAAAATATCTTACTCATCAAGGTATATATATATCAGTGATAAGCTGGAATATATAAGTGATAAGCTAAAATATCTATATATACAAGTCATAAGCTAAAATATCTTACTCATCAAGGTATATATATATCACTGATAAGCTCGAATATATGTGATAAGCTAAAATATTTATATATACAAGTCATAAGCTAAAATATCTTACTCATCAAGGTATATATATATATATATCAGTGATAAGCTGGAATATATAAGTGATAAGCTAAAATATTTATATATACAAGTCATAAGCTAAAATATCTTACTCATCAAGGTATATATATATATCAGTGATAAGCTGGAATATATAAGTGATAAGCTAAAATATCTATATATACAAGTAATAAACTAAAATATCTTACTCATTAAGACACAAATTTGAGAAGAGAAGAGAAGAGAAGAGAAATAGACGTATGAATTGAAAATTGGCAGAAAAGGAGTGGAGGAAGAAGAGATAATTTTTTTCATAGTATTGCTATAAAAAGTACACAAGAAAAAATATTTCACCTGAAATTGGAATAAATTTTGAGGTGATATTGAAAGAACGAAAGCATGACGAAAGAGAAGTAAAATATTACTTTTTCATGAATACATTTGAAATTTAATGAGAGATGAAGCAATGGAAGAGATAGTGATGGAGTGAGGAGAGGATGAAAGAATGAGAGTGATTCAATTCTGATGAAATGATTAACGAAGCGAAAACAGAAAAGGAAAAGGAAGTATTAAAGATATCAAGAAAATCATTTCACAATTTCTCTCTCCCCCTCCCTCTCTCTCTCTCTCT
>JABVXU010000814.1:0-19545 GCA_013365365.1 Cruorifilaria tuberocauda
TCCCGATAGTGCTATACTTTCATTTTTGATAAAGTTATTATTTATTGATTCGAAGTATTTATACTTGTTTTTAAATCTGTTACATATTAGTTGAGTAAATTCCATGACCTTGCTGTTATTCACTTGCTAAGGATGTCTTATAATTGACAGCATAAAATTTACCACGCTTCATGATGCTAATAGTATTCATTTGAAATTTTTTGCTTGAAATTTTACAGAAACAAAAAGGTTGAAATACCAAATAATTACTAGAAGAACTGACGGAATATTAAAGTAATCGAAAGACAAGGTAATTTTTACTAAATTTCATTCCCTCATAGAGATAAATTTGTTATCATCAATAATGTCTAATTTTATCATCCTATTCACCTTTAATATTATTCTTATTAATTGATAGAAACTTACAGATAATCTGTAAGTAAATTTTACAAAGTTTAAACTTATAAAAGATTTAGGACTTCATAAAAACTTACGGTTAAATTTCAGTAACGGTAATGGAAAGAGATTTCAATGTGGAAGAATTTAATAATGTAACCGAGAATTTACATTTTTTAAAGAGATCGATGATAGCAGAAATGACCGATATTGTAAAACAACGTGCTCAATCGATGATTGGTGTTGTAAGTTAAAATTAAGCGATTGAACAGTATATTATTATATAAATTGATTGAATTCATTTCTCTATTTTTCTTTTATAGTTTTATTGTGTTCGGTTTATTCTTATCACGATTCGATATTTCACGTACGAATAGGTGAAGAGAAAATGAGATATTAATTAAAGACTTCATGATGTAACTTATACGCCCTGAATACTAAGTTAGGGTACATTTGATTTCTTTTACGGAATTCCACTCTATTCTTTACCCGATGTTAATCTACTTAGCAGGCAATAATAAGAAATAATTAAATTAGACAGTGTCGGATGAGTGTTCAAAGATTCTGAGGAACTATGTGCCGGTGATTTCTGTTTGCAGGGTGATCAGTTACTGAAACTAATTTCGTTTATCGATTTAACTACTCTGAACAGTGATGATACAAATGATGTGGTCAGGCGACTTATTGATAAAGCTGTCTTACCCTATTCTGTGGTTCGTTAATTGTCAGGGAATTTAAAATCATTCCGATACAAAGGCAAAGGATACGATTTGAAATAACTGTCACTACACCGAAAGTTTTGTGAACAACTCAGTTTTCAATATTTCAATTACACTCAGACAAAGAGAAATGGAATCTAAGTATAAGTGAAAAGAAAAATGAATGAAAGCGAAGGAGTCATTTCATTAAGAGTGCAAATTTCCTCTGGTTTAAAATTTATAAAATTCAAAATTTATTATTCAATTAAATGAAATTATTAAGTTATTAGCAAAATTAAATAAGACTGATTTTTCTGCTCAGGATTTCCATATTACTAGCAACTCATTTAGAAGCCGGAAACGGAATGTGCCGCCGTTTGTGTCTATCCGTCTAGACTTACATTCGCTAAACATTACTTGCATTCAAAGTATGACCAGCAGCAATCGTTAGCTTTGTGTTCAGGTATCAAAAATTTTTTTTCTATTTCGAGATAAAAGATTTACAAGATTTCGACGCATTTTATGTTCTGTGTTGCTATGTGGTGTTACGGATGCACTCATGCATAAATATTTGACATATGGAATTATCAAATCATATGTCCTTGTTCATGCAGTCATTCGTTTCATTAATCATTCTGGTAATTGCAAATGCATTCTATTAACATCAGGAAATTGTTTCAGTGGCAGCAGGTTTTCCGTCGGGACAATATCGATTAGAGTCGAAAATATTAGAAGTGAAACTGGCAGTGGAAGACGGTGCTAATGAAATTGATATTGTCATCAGTCGTGATGCCGCGTTGGAACAGGATTGGAAACGTTTGTATCATTTCCATCAGAAGTCTTATATTCTATTAACTAAGTGTAGATCTATTCAAATCCAGTTTCAAATATGACATAATGATATTTCACATATCCAAATCGAATTTTGGATTATTTTAGTCTGTTTTGCATCAAATGTCATAAATAAAGCTCTTGTGTGTCCATTACGAAGCATAGGCATAAAGGAAGGAAGAATAATATAGTGGTAATATGTAATTTCAAAAAATATGAAATATGGAGCTGCTAAGCAGTCATGATGCCAAAACTGCGTTTCAAATATTTTCAAGATGTGTCATATAAACTAAAAATATGCATTTTCCCGTTCTCAGTTTCTTATTCGAATATTTTGAGAAGCAGAGTGTATTATTATACATGACTGGATTTGCTTGAATCGAGAAAATTATTTGCATCTTCCAGTTCATAGCTTACTTCCTATATAATCTGTTATCTTTGGATATAGTTTTGTTACATAACTGCAATATTGAATGGACATTATAACTGCTCAGCAGTCTCATATTTATAAAATTTCTCATCAGCTGTAATCAATTGGTTAAGAAGAGTAGTGAATGGAAGTGTGATACTATGAACTTTATGCAGAAAATTGATACTCATGACAGTCACAATTTATAGGTGTGTATGATGAAGTAGCCGCTTTGAAGACTTGTTGTGGTTCGAATTGCATGAAAACAATCTTAGCTACAGGCGAACTACAGAACAATGCAAATATCTATCGTGCTAGTTGGGCTGCAATGCTTGCAGGTATTGCTAAAAAGCCAAATATGTATGAATTTATCCTCATCCAAATAAATTTTTACTCTATTTGTATCCTTTAAGATTTGAACAATAACCATCCAAAAGTCTTGAAATTACCAAGCTCTATGCTTGAATAATGGATTCTTCCATCCTGATTAGAAAATATTACTATTAGAATTTGAATTTTTGGATGCCTTAGCGCATCTCTGCAATTTGAAAAATATGTTTAATTTAGTCTGGGTAACGAGGCGTAAGCCTCTATCCTTTATGAATTTATATGTGCATATTTTGAATTTTTCGAGTAGATCATTTTACTTATTTGTAATGTTAGCTTTTTTAAGGTAGCGACTTTATAAAAACTTCAACGGGAAAAGAGACAGTGAATGCAACTTATGAAGCTACTTACGTCATGTGTCATGCTATCAAACAATTTCACTCTCTTAAAGGTCGTTTCATTTATTTTGTATTTTATAATTTAAGAACCTGCTTCTAAGGAAGTTATTTTCATATTTAGTCACAAATGATATACTTTTTCCTATTTTACATTTTCTGTTTATCATAGACATTGTAGTTTTAGAAACTTGCTTCTAGTTAGCTGCAATTGCAATTTAAAGTGGATTCTTGGATTTCGTATTCAAATCAGGGAAAGTAGGAAAAATGCTATGATGGAATTTAATACCTGTCGTTCAAAACAGACGTTGTTGAAATGTTTTTCAGGAAGAAAGGTTGGTTTCAAGGCAGCTGGTGGCATTAGATCCGCTCTTGAAGCTTTGAGTTATCAAGCTATGGTGGAAGAAATTCTTGGAACGGAATGGCTTGAACCGAACTTATTTCGTATTGGAGCAAGCAGTTTGTTAGATGATATTATCAAGGAATTAGATAAAAAATAATCTCGAGACGACAACCTTTCCCATCATTGTATCCTCTTATCTAACGATAATACCAAGAGGTAGCCGCTGTTCTGTAGCGTCTATTGACCACTTTGGAATGGAATAAGTAACAACCAAATAATATGTAGTTAGACATCCAAAATTCAACAAAAATTTGATGTTTGAGAATATCATACCTTACATTCTTGTATTGATATTGAAATATTTTTCACATATACCTAATTCACTTAATTTACATATCTAGGTGTTTATTTCTGCTTATATTTTATCATTATATCAGTTTCAATTGGCGAATTTAATTGAAAGAATAGTTCGTTTCTTTCAGTTAAATTGATTTTCGCGAACTTTAAATTTTTGATTGTATCGAAATTATATCGTTTATTTTTTCTATAGCAGCTATAGTGACGAAATTAAAAAAAAACTTTGTTCTTGAGTAATTACTTATTCAGTTACTTCAAACGCAGGTTTCTATCCATAAACATTGCGTAATTCTTGCTATTCATTTTAATTTTCAGCTATTTTAACAAAAATTGCGAAATAAAAAATTTTTTCCATATTTTTGACAGTATGTCGGGAAAATTTTTTTGTTATTCATCTTATATATTGCTTAGACAAATCATTGATTTGATTTGATCAAACAGAATATTATAAGTGAAATGCTAGATAAGTGAAGTTTGTGAATAGATGCAGATAAATTCGATTCATGTTTATTTAAGATTCGGAAGCCTATGCCGCTTTTATTTATCTCGTTGCAGCATATGTTGTTTTCGAAGGAATTTTAAATCATCTTCAGGAATGACTTCCTAATGGTTTCCTACCCATATGTAATAGTCGGTGGGGGTGTTGCTGCTGTATCGTGTGTGGAAGAAATACGAGCTTTAGATGATAAGGCTCAAATAGTCGTTGTGTCGAGCAGCCAGTTGGTAAAAACTGTTGTCAATCAACAGAAAGTAAACATTTCTTTTTAATTGCCACTTTATTATCCTAATTTTGCTATTTATGTCATAATCAATGATGGAAAAGGTACTCACAGTATGTTTAGTATTTCAGTCTTTGCAATATTTCATATTTAAAAAATTTTTTAGATTGGCCAATTGACGGAATTAATTGATATCGCTGAACAGCCAGTGACAAGTGTCTTTGCTGGTCTCGACGTTAACTTTGTGAAAGCAACCGTAATTCAGTGGAACTGGGAAGATAAAGTGAGTTTTGGTTATTTTTTTATTTATTTATTTCTTGAATACAATACATTATTGTCAATAGTTAAATTCATTAAAAAAACAACCTGTGTAAATCTCCAATTTCGTCAATGATTGCTTAATTTGTACGTTTAATAGTTAATTAATCAAATTGCGATAACTATAATTTACAGATGGATTTTACAGAATGGAGTGAAAAATTCGTTTCAGGAGCTTTTACTGGATAACGATCAGAGAATTACGTACGATAAGTTGTGTATAGCTGCCGGAGGCCGGCCGAAAGTAAATATTAAAAATTTTTCCTTTGAGATCAGAAAATTACGATAAATTGTGCATAGCTGCAGGATACTATTAAACTGTTGCAGGTAAACTTTCAACATGCATTATCCATTTCAATTAGAGACACAGAAACCGTGGATTGTTTGAGAATTCGAATCAAAGATGCAAAACGAGTACTAGTAATTGGGAATGGCGGTATCGCAACAGAAATTGTGTAATTTTTGTAAATCTGATTTGTTTCTTGTATATCATCGCTTGAGATACATTGATATATTATTGACTGAGACAATTTTATCACAAAGAGTGAAAGTAATAATGCTTAATTTATTCTAATCATATACTTATTGTTTTAAGAACATCTCTGTAATTATCTTTTTGTTAGGATTATACGAAATTCATCACATAGTTTCAGTTGTTCAGGCATGAGCTGAAAAATGTCGAAATTATCTGGGCCATCCGTCATTCTTCAATTTCGGCAACATTTTTCGATGAGGGAGCTGCCGAGTTTTTCAAACCAATACTCATAAATGGCAGAAGAAAAGAACAGTCAAGCGATACAACATCGAAAAGGTATCGGTTTACTGTGGATAGTAAAAAGGAAAGTGGTGTAATGAGTTGCGCACTCGGACCTGAGTGGGCATCAACAGCTGATATTTCCGGAGCGCTAAATGTATGTTTTTGATAAAAATGTCTACAATTTGAAATATCACTTCTCATTTGTCATCATGCTGCAGCACACGTTGAAAAGTTTTTCGCACTTGTGACAATATAATAGGCAACATTCACTTTCAAAATTATTTTTGTATGTCTTCCTACATATAATTCACCCCTTGCATTATGGCATAATCAATAGTATATTGTTAAGCATCGACAAGTGCATGTGATCTATGAAGTCGAATTGAAGGGATTCGTATCACAGGATACTGCGCATAATGTCGCCGTTCAGAAAGATCATTTTAATTTTTCTAGCGGTATATGGCCTTTGTATGTTGAATTAACGAACAGAGAGATAATTGGATGTGATTTGATGATTGTGGCTACTGGAGTGCAGCCAAATTCTGATCTCTGGGCTCGTGACTGTCATCTGGCAAGTCTTAATTACTTCCAAAGAGTTGTCGAGAATAATTCATATGAGAGATATTATGTTTTTTCTCAATTGTCGCAGTTACATTCCATTTTGATAATAAGGTAAGGAATAAATAGATTTATTACTTCGTTTAGTTGAATTTGGCAAGTGACGGAGGGATTATTGTTGACGAACATATGTTGTCGTCAGTTGAAGATGTGTACGCATGTGGCGATGTATGTACTGCGAGTTGGCCCTGGGCAAAGCACTGGATGCAGGTTACTTTTACATTAACCAGACTTTCAATCTGAATACTTCATTGAAGTTCTAAATCATCCTTCATCGATTATATTTTTCTGCTTTATAATTAAAAATCTATGCAATCCATGCGTACTTTATATTAAATCTAATTATACGTCTATAAACAAATAATTCTGAGTAAATTAACTTTTATGAACTGATGCATGAACAAAAAAATGTTTAATTTACCTTTTAGATGAGACTGTGGACACAGGCACGCCAAATGGGTGCATATTGTGGTCGTGCAATGGTATTGGGAAATGCAGTTTCACTTGATTTTTGTTTCGAAATGTTTACTCATGTAACATCTTTCTTCGGATTCAAGGTTTTGTTTTTTAAATGAATGAATTAGTTTGCGAAAGAGTGGCCATCTCTAAATATCTTCTATATTTTTTCTTTCTCTTACTCCATTATTTTTTTCTTAAATTTACGAATTCTAAAAAGTGAAGATTTTTTCACTTTATTCTTTTCCACTTATTTTCGCTTCATTTTTCTTGGCAATTCATTATATATATTTTCTTATCAGTCTTTATAGGTTATATTTTTGGGTCGTTTCAACGGTGAAGGCATTGAAAAACCGTTCCACGTATTACTGCGTATTACAAGTGATGTCGAGTATGTAAAACTTATCATTGCTAATGGACGTGTACAAGGTTTGCTGATATGTAAATTGATATGATATTTTGTCAAACTTTATGCATTTCAGAACAGAAGGAAAATTTTTTTTTATAGTGACACACGAGCAATCAACAAATAGTTACTATTTACATTCCTGAAAACACAAATGCTTTTAAAGGTGCAGTGCTAGTTGGTGAAACGGATCTGGAAGAGATGGTTGAAAATCTTATTCTGAACCAAATTGATATCAGCCAAGTGGAAGAAGGTCTTCTGGACCCAGAAATTGAAATCGCTGATTATTTCGATTGAACTTCCAAAATTATATTGGATAGAACTGAAAATGATTGGAATATTATGAATGCTCTACAGTTACAATTTTAATTGCTTGTTATTTTGTGTCAATCAGCTAAAAAACTCGAATATCTTTGATGTTTTGTAAGCAGTAACATACGACGATGTGATTGAATTTAGAAGTATCCTTCTACTGTATTAAAAGTTTTTCCCTCGAAGTTTTAATTAATTTGTGATATTTTTACATCTCTGATATTAAATTTAGGTATCGAATGAGTAATCGAAATAATTCGATAGACACTGTTAGCTCAAACTATAAATTACTTGCTAATATCGAAATTTTCGTTACGAAAGTATTTGGAGTCTAAACTCCTATTATATGCAATAAGATTTCAAGCGAAAACATATATCATTAGACATAGTTCGACAGAAAGGGACGGAATATGCCATTCGTGACTGGCAAACTCTTGAATATAATACTCAAGATCAGAGAGATCTTGAGAGGTTATCGGATTTTGAAATTTGATATTCTATAAGACTTGACTGTAAAGGTCAGAAGCTTTATTATACTTGAGAAATAGATAAATTCCGGAAGGGTTTATGGGATGAAATAACTGCATTCCGGTAATGGACTGTTAATAGGACAACACTGAGAAGTATTTGTGTTACAGCAGAAGGATGGTTTATTTTCAGGACCAAAACTGTGAAAACAGATCGGGAAATTAGTAGTTCTTCGTTAATTCAACGAAAGGATTCAATAAATATTCTTTTATTCAATCATTCGAGCTGTTCAGGGAAATCAATATTCCTGAAAGCATATATGCCGCGTCAGAAAATTATTGAATTTCGAAAATATGTATGCGTGATGTTGAAAAATTCTAAAAACACATGCCATATAACAGTTAACTATCACTAGAAAGAAGCAAAAAGAACCACATAAACAATGAAGTAAGAATGGTTAGTCATGTTTTAAACAGATCTCGCAGAGGTCAAATTCTGCAAAACTGGCCCAACGCTCCCGGGTGGGCTTGAACCACCAACCTTTCGGTTAACAGCCGAACGCGCTAACCCATTGCGCCACGGAAGCCTGCAGCCTCACCGCATTTTGCTGTAATAATTTTTGTACTTGAATTTAAAAAATTCAACGGAGTAATTGTGGAATCAGGTGTTTTATTCCGGAAAATAGTAAAATGCGCAACATGAGGTATGCTAATTAGAATTTTTCCTGTTGCTATGAATCATAGGTAATTGAATTGAAAATTGATTTAAATTTGAGTGTAGGATGTTGTGAAGATATTTTCATCATTTTTGTGGAATTATTTCAAATTTCAAATTATTTATATTAAATCAAAAGCGTTGAAGAAGTCTGAAGATTATTTTCGTTTACTTATCACACGTTAATTGTTTTAAAAAAGTGATTTATAGCATTGGAATGAGAACATTTTATTTTAATTTTTCTTTATATCACGTTTTTCATTGTGAAATTGAAATATTAAAAAAATAAATGTGAAATAGAAAACAACAGAAGGCATGAATTGAATAACTGAAGAGGTAAATTCAAATGATGATGGAGAATCTTATGAATAAGAAAATGATATAATAGTTGAATTTAATGATCAATCGATTCCATTAGAAATGATTGAGGAATTTTGACCACTTCCAGAAAATACTAAATGAGATGAAGAAGATAATTATCAATTTTCTTCCGTCACTCTGAACTATATTTTCCGTTAATTATATTCTGTTTATCTCATCAATTTTTGAATTAATAAGGAAATGTTTGTGAAGCAAATTTTCATTGAATCTTACATACTATTATCCATGACCAAGCAACATACAACGATAATTAATGATAATCAAATATACTGGTGATAATTCCATCACAATAGCATAATAAATTACAAAAATATAAAAATTTACATTGTGATTTTTTTTCTTTCCATATAATTCAATACCGTGTGTATTGAATTATACATATCACTTGTATCATCAATCATCAATCGATTAATTCATTATCAATATCAACATGTTGAAGTAATGTTATACCTTCAGCAGTATTTTTTTCATGTGATATATCATAAAGAACAATATCCGTTATCGGTCCATCCCACTTCACGCCAAACTGCGCTATCTGTTTCGCAAAGACTGATTCGTGCATACGTGAAAAATCAAACCGATGTGGGACATTGTATACAATCTATTAAAAAAAGGAAAATTATTAATTTTGTTCCTTTTTTCCAAATTAAAACTAAAGTTGTTCAGTTCTACGGACAAATAATTTTTTTAAAATAATTTTGATAACTGATAACTGAAAATTTATTGAATATATTTTGAAGCAAACATTGCTTTTAATTATTCACTGCAAAGAAACAATTAAAATAAAACAAATAAAGAATTTATCACCACGAAATTTTTATGAAAAATAACAAACCGCTATTGTTTCTCCGACATTTATAAATGATATACTACCTATTTTTTCGAACATATCATTTGTATACAGATCTCCTTCAATACTTACTGTAGTATTAAGATGTACTACCTAAACAACTGGCAAATATATTCCAGTATTTAATATTTCAATTTTTATACATTTAGTAAATCAGAAAAGAAGAAAAGCATTTTTATTTTGATAAATCTATTATTCATTGGCCATTGTTTGCTACTTTTTTTTGATAATTGTTTAATTTCAGCAATAATAACGCATAATGGGAAAGAGCAAAAGAAAAAAATATTTTTAGAAGAATAATTTTAATCAAATAATTAGGCAAGTAAATATGATATTTGTTAAGATTAACATTCCGTTAAAGTGCAAATTTTACAGGAAAACTGAAATAACATCTTTATATGAAAGTTTTTGAAATAGCATATATTATATAAAAGTTTTTTATTATGCGATGAAATTTTGAGAAAGATTTGAACCTGCCATCATTAATTTCATTCTTTATAATACATAATATTCCATTATCAATTTTATGACATATTTTCAGATTATTCGGTCTATACATTATTATGAAAATTCAACAAGAAAGTGATAACATTTCATTTTAATCGATTACTTAAAATGGATTAATATTTACGTACTTCATTCCGATGTAAGTGAAATGTATAGGTACGCGAAGCAGTTTTGATTGTAGCAATGACCGAATTCGTGAAAAAACCAGCAAAATGTGCTCGCTGACCTAAAAAGAATAATTAATAACAAATATAAGAAAAAGATTAATTTGGATATTTGGGAAATGAATAAACATATTTTAGGAAAATTATAACATTTTTTCCTCCTTTGTTTCTTCTTCCTTTCTTTTAATGGAGAACGGAAAACCGAAAAAAAAATTTTTTTGGATAATTCTCAATTTGAACAGCTGATCTAAATAAAACCTTAGCTCAGAAAAGTAAACTGAAATTTTGCAGAATTTTTAGATTTCTACGACTGTAGAAGAACCAACTTCATCATTTACCAGTTTATTATTCAACTGAACTGCCACAAAGCTTAAGAATAGTTAAAAGCAACAATAAAAAGTTGATACTACTGAGAGTAAAAACATTTAAAAAATAATTGAGCTTTTAAAATGGAATTAACATATTGATAATGAGTAATGAATCAAGAAAAAAATATCTAATTTTCATTTTCAAAATCGTTGAGAAATAAATTTCTGATTTTTTGTTGCAATTAATTAACAAATGAGTAACAAATTAACTAAAAATATTATGAAAAAATTCACCTATGTAAAAGCCGCCGAAAGCAAATTTTCCGTAATATGGCATTGGTGAACCCATCGTTTCCAAAAACAGTTGATCCGTATCACCGTGATACGGAGTTGGCTTACCCACATGGTTTCGATATGCTTCAATAGCATTATACGAAATAAAGGTAGGATTAAACGTAGTTGAGCTTTGGCGATTGAATCTATCTTGTGGAATTGTAAAGTGCTAAAACAAAGCGATGGATGAAATTTGAATTAATGTAAAGACAAAGGAAAGAAAATTGCTTACATTAGAAAGAAAGCGATTAAGTTTTCAAAAGAAGAAAAAAATATTTGGCATTAAAAACAATCCTTTCATATTCTTCATTTTAGTAAAAAAATTTTTGCAATGAACAAATTAAGAATGTTGTTAATGCCTTCCTTGTAGACAATGAATGGAAGTGTGATTTCAAATGGCAATGATTTTAATAAATGAATAAGAAAAAAATTTATTTTGAACGAAAAGTTGCATGAGCACGGATGATATTAGAGATGCTTACGTTAAGCTCAAATTTCTTTTCACCTTGAACATAGAAGTAATGAGTATGATCGATGATCTTATTAGAATATCCAAATATATAAATTAATTCCATATAATGTCCTTCGTTCGTATAAAAAAATTCCTCTGGTTTTTGAAAATAGGCGATTGCTTTGAACTGTAATCAATCTCACTAATTGAATGGAATAATTTTGGCTTATAGATAATAATAATATCACATATAGTTATCATGAATGATCATATATAATGGATATTTGTTTATGTGCTTCAGGATGTAATTAAACGAAAGAATAACAAATAATTACGAACATCAGTTGAGTTGTAAAGTTTCCTGGTGATTATGAACTTTTTCTCATATACCCAATGAATAATTCTTGTTGACATCAAATATTTATTGCGATCGAACCAGAACGGATATTTGAGCAGTGATTTACCAAGACCATGTGATAAATCCAATTTTTCACCTTTATCCAAATATCCTATTTGAAGCATGTCGAAGCTAGAAAATAAAATAGTCAATTAATTTTTAAGTTTCTATTAATTTTTTTAGTCCAAATTTAAACACTTCCAACAAAATTTGAATTCCATGCCTTTAATATTTGATAATTATTGCACTGTTACACTTGTCAGCAATTTGATTAACTTTGTAAGATGGAAAAGACTGAGTAAATAATATAGAAAGAATAGAACAGAAGAAATCTTTTGATTAATTACGATCTTTGTTTACACTTAAATGTTGATCTAATCCTGTTTTAGAATATTTCATTCTTCCATAGAAATAAAACTGCAGAAAATAAATAAGAATTGAAATAAAATGAAATACTGGGAGAATAAGGATTGAATCGGAGAGGAAAGTTGCGTAAAATGAGAATAATATTTTTATTTGAATAAGAATAGATTGATTACAAGCTGATCGTAGAATTTTTTTGTTCATAAACTGATCACATAAATCATTAGTTACTTAATCAATTAATAGTTACTTCGTATTTTCCTTGCTTTTCTGCCTTTTCCGTTAAATTTGCTACATAATGAAATGAATTTAATAAAATATATGATAAAAGTGATAAGAATAAAGTTTGTAAAAATACTTATTACCAAAAAAAATTCACTCACGGATCGAAATGATGGTCAGCTCTAATATTTAATTGATATAATCAATAATTTTTGATCAATAATTGATAATTTTTTATTATCGATAAATTAATCAATCCTGTGCAGGAGCAGAAAATTGGAATAGAACGGTTCGTTTTCAAATCTTTAATTAATAATATCAATCAAATATGATTTGAATTTAAACATGTGACTTACGTTTCTTTGTCAGGATTTGGAAAACGACGAATAAGAAGTCGAACTTGTTCACCTGGTTGAATTCCATTTTTTGCATGTATTTTCATATATCGTCTTTCATCAATTTCTGAATATCCACGCTGCAATAATCGGATATATTGATCTGTTAATATAATTGATTGATCCAAATTACACGTGTTACATAAGATAACGTCATCAGTGATAAAAACAACCCAGAAAGGAAAAAATGATAGGAAAAGGAATGCAACATGTTTACTTACATCCACTTCTCTAGTTGCCAATATTTTAGGAATTTCAGTTAAAATGGGCGTCAAAGAATGCAAATGTTGATGAGTAAGATTGTTTGATCTGATCCAATTTCTGGAAGTGGGACATTGATCTAATCAACTAGATCTTCGATCAAGTTGGATAGCACTGAACATGATGTTTAGTAACCCAACTTTCTCAGTTTACATGAACTGAATGCGTCAACCCAGTAGAAAAAAAATTATAACTCGCGTATGTGAGTTATAATTTTTTCTGTGTGTTTATTTACAATCCATTGTGATCTGTTTTCTGTTTTCATTTATATGGAGTTCATGGAATAATTAAATCATTAGGAGTTAATTGAAAAGGATATGAAGTAACACTGACTGTTTTACGTATACTGATTGTAGTATTTTTACTGTTATGAAAAAAGAAGAAAAAGGTAAGTTTGTTGTTTCCACTATCCCGATTAATTTTTAAGTAAGATCATTAAGTGATTTTGAGTGAAGTCAAATTGATGTGAGGAGCGATCAACAATTTAATTTCGTATTAAATTCATATGTTCAATGGTATTGGAGAAATGTCTATGTGTGTCTTCTTTATGTTATTTATTTATAATTAAAATGACAATGAGTGGAGTTGAAGGCGAATTGCAAATGATACTGATAATTGTTTTCTTTGCAAAAGAAATTTCCGTTACTCGAAAAAATTCGAAACATTTAGGGAATGAAAGAAGTAACGAAGTATTCTTGCGATCTGCTAAGTCAAATCCAAAAAAATACTGCAAGAGAATATAAATGTTGCATTTCATGATAGGATAACTCATCCATTTCACCTTTTTACGATTTATTATACTGGTTAGATTAGAATAATCGGTGATCATTTGAGAATATTAAAAAACTTACAGCATTGAATGTCCTCTTGGCTACATTAGCATTAATGACAAAAGCGTTCACAAGAAATACCGATAAAACCAAACAGCAACGCATGATGAGCACGACAGTGAGTGCTTAGTATTCTTTGAAATTTTTTTTATTAAACTTTTATTAATATGCAAATTTTTATCAATATATTGTTTTGCGATTAGGTGAAGATTGGATGAGGACATATTGCCTTGCTTATGAAAGATATCTGACTCTCATCCTGTGAAAGATGTGCTGATCCTCATCTCGTAAATAAATAACAATCAAACCCAATAAAGAATGACAATTTGAAATACGACCACAAATTTCGAAATAACATATGCAAGCTTTTCGTTTGAGGGCCGCGTTAACCGGGGTATGTTTCCGGTTTCAGATTTGAATGATAAGGGGATTGCTGTTATTATTTACTCATTCCTAAATATCCTTGTACAGTTTGGACTGTAAGAAAACCATGAAGCGAAATGGTGTTGAGAGTAATGCTTTTTTGAAAGTTAATTTATTTACTCATATTTTGCAGATCACATATCTTCAAAATAAGCTTAACTCCTATGATAAGCAATAACGCAGATGCTGTATCCGTTGCAGCGTCTATATGCTCAACATCTGCATCAGATATGCCACAATGTCTTGCCAATCATCTGTATGAAAATGGTGCATTTATGGTAAGTAACATTCTGATTGAATTTACTGTAGCTTAATTAATCATACTTAATCGAAATGGACCGTTTAGTTCTGTAAGAATGTTAATTGTTTATATTGTAAGAATAAAAGGTGAGAATTTATTCCTTGTGTTTATGTGCTTCTTCTGTGGGCTGTTTTACAATCGTTTAGCAATCATTGTACGATTCAGGTGAGGAAGTATATCAACAAATAAGTGTTTTCTTCAGCTTAAAGAGTTTTAATATACTGTTTGAGCTGCATTGATGTGGGAGAGTGTTCTTAGTTTTTTCCAACTAGCTCATGGGCTCACAGACTGTTTAAGTTATTTTCACAGATAAAAATAAAATTCGGTTTAAGAATGAAATTTTACAGATTTTCCTTAATGTACCTCAAACAACAGAATTCGGCATCGATTATAAATCGTGGCATGTAGGGCCGAAGTTTCTCGGCTTGAAAATGATTCCTCCGGGAGTTCATTTCATTTTCTTCAGCGTCAAGACAGCACCACGTATTGGATTTTTCCATCACTTTAAAGAAAAAGAAATTTTGCTACGTAAATGGGATCCGATACGTGAAGATATGTTAATCGAACCGTTTTCAACAGATGAGGTAATTATTAATTGTGTAAGGATTTAGGAACTCATTGACATAGGTTACTTGTGAACTAATATAGGAGATCCATTTATAATTGTATTTAACACAATGTCGAGGAGCAGCTATTGTTATGATATTATTGCAAATGTTTTTGGCTTGAATATATTATCATTATCATTATCATTTTTTGCAAATAGTGAAAAATTAGTGTATTTTATAAGTCAGTGTGGAATTATTAAACAAATGAAAACCAAAAAGTGGGAAATCTCGACTTTTACTCATTTTCTTTTTATCAGCTAGGGATATTTTTAAACAAAGTCAAAATGATTTGGAAATTCTGTTTCACTTTTTTTTTCAATTATTATGAATGTACACAACAGTGGACAAGACTAGTGTCCCAGTCTATTTTTTTTCCAAACTATGAGACATATTTAGCTTTACTATTTGATTTTGGATTTTAGTTAGAAAGGATGCGTTCAAATTTGAAATCAATGGATGATGGTTTAGCTCCGTATCCTTTTGAGGCATATAGAAGTTGGTTTTCCCTCAGCAATCATATTACAGGTTTGTACACTTGTTTATTTACATACTGAAGTTATCAGTGTTTTTATCTTAGAATACATATCATATTTTATCATGTCTCATATTTTTCTAGATCATATTCAAATAACTTTTATCTTTTCTCCTTCAGCATTTCTAATTTTTCAGAAAAAACAGTGGAAAGATTACGACCAAAGAATCAAAATAGTCGTATATCGGGTCAGGCAGAATTGATTACTTTGGAGACCGAAATAATGGAAAAAGAGGGTGTTAGTGCATTTTTAATTCGCCATATGATGCATTCCTTAAGAAAACTTTCCTCATTATTTTCCAAAGTTCTACTAAACTTCGACATCTTTCATATATCTATTGATCTTAATATAGTTTTTTCAGTCTTATTTCTATTTAATTTTTAATTGACGCTACAAATCTGTGCTGACCTCATGTTCAACAGTATTTTCATTATTTCGGGATATGCTGTAGAATTGTGGGTCATTGTATTGGCGCTGTCATTATTTTTTGTTCTCGTCAAATGAACTCATATAGAGTATTATTGGCAGATCGTTGTAAAGCGAGTGCGAATGGTTAAAATATGAAAAAGAATCATATAATTTTAGACATTTAAATGAATTATCATGACTATGTATAGAACGCCCTGCAAAAGTAAGAAATGCATCTGCAATAATCAGTTAATGATACATTTTTAGGTGCATGGACATCCTTCGTCTTGTGTTGATCGTGATCATCCAACTAGAATACGATTTGTGGATGAAGAAGGTCTTCCTATCATGAGAATTAGAGAGGGTTTTCAAATACGTTTCACTGAACTTTCTATACATTCTGTGGTAGGTGCAACTTTTTAATTGCTGTTAGTTTTTCTCTTATTTGTCCCTATTGATAGAAATATCATAGAAAGTGGATATATAGTCTTGTTCACTTGACCTTCCTGATTTTCGTTAGATTTTGTTTAGTGGGAAATTTTTTTTTGTTTCATAATTTTTTTTATTTTGATATAATTTTGTTTTAATATGGTGAAAATTTTATGGATCCCATAGGAAATTTTAGGTAAGTGAAAATTCAATAGGTTGATAGCCTTGTTTTTAGGCAGTTTCAACTAATGCAGATAATCCGTTCGATCGGAGTTGGCAATTACACAAAATTCTTGTCGATCTTAGTGGAGAGTGGTCTGAATTTCTAGGAGAGTTGCAATTTGCATTCGTATGCTTCCTAATGGGACAGGTAATAACTTATCTAAATCATTTATTTTTGAATATTTTTTTTCACTCCTGATTATAGGTATATGAGGGTTTTGAACAATGGAAACGGTTGATTCATTTGTTGTGCAGCTGTACAAAAGAACTCATGGAGCATAAGGAATTGTACATGGCATTAATACCGGTACTTCATTTCCAATTAAAAGAATGTCCTGAAGACTTCTTTGTTGATATTGTTTCACGAGATAATTTCCTAACTACTACACTTAGTAGAATGTTCGGAAATATAAATGGTAAATAAATTAGCGCTTTAAATTGTCTTCATTTTACGTAATTTGAATTTTGAATCAAAGATTTAACTTCCGTAAAATCCGATTTGAATTTCTTCTAGCAAAGCAATAAGACTAGAATAAAATATGTAGGTATAGGTGTAGATATAGGTATATGATCAATTCCGAATAACTAACAGCTTAGAAAAGGATATATCTGATGAAGACTAATTGATCTCGTAAATTTGTTTCGCGAAATTTATGTAGCGACTAAGTAAAGGACGCATTTAACCATGCAACTCTGACAGGTAAATGACCGGAACTCTAGTATTAAGAATTGAAATAATTGGAGTAGTGAGAAGTTCCCTAGATTTAGGGATATAAGTTGATAGAGTTTGATTTATTTATATTTGTGGTTAATCTGATGATTATTTTAAGCTTTTATTTTTGAATTTACAGACTGCGAATCGGTCGATGTTGCATTAAAGGAAAGAGCAAAAAAATTTAAAAATTTTTTAACAAATCGGTTCAAGTGGAATTTTAACATAAAAGATGAATGAGGTCATTCTTCGGTAAGCCTAAATTTTTTACAGTATTAGTCATATTTTAGCGTTTTCCCATTTATTTTTGTTTCGAAATAATTAAAACAAACTGCGTGATTGTTTAGTATTAATTTTCTTTGAAATTACAGAAATTGTAGTCGACACAGCTGTATTTGTGATGGACTTATCAATCAGCGTGAATGCAGTTATGCTACTATTGGTATTTTTATTGCAAACGTAGTTGTCTTATTTGCTTAACATTTTTTGTAAATTTTTCCAGTGTCATATGGATTATGAAGTTACATATATGTCAACAATAATAATGTAAGTTCTTTGAATAGTGATGTAATTTGGGGTATTGCACCAAATGGTTATTCGAATACAATTCGCAAGTATCGTGTTACACCCAAAATCTGATATTGTTGGCATATTTATGTGGAATATGATTGCATTTTTTAAATAAAATGACGAAAGTGCATAAAATAATGTTGGTTTGGTATCTGTTAAAACAGTAACAAGTTGGTATCTAATGAAATAGAATATTTGGATAATGAGATAGATAAAATAGGCTTGAAGTTTCAGTTTAGACTTTAAACTAGGATTGTAGAGAATCTAAACTTACAATTAGATTGTAATGAGAGGGTTTTTAAAGAGGATCTAAGGATGAATAAAAACTTTCGATAGATTTAAGCTAATGATACAAATGCATTACTGTTCTATTCGGTTTGTGTATATTCGGTTGGTAACTTTTCGCTACGAAATCTTGAACGAGCGTCCTTGTCACTTGATGTTTGCTGTCTGTTTGTAGTTTTTACAGTTGGAAATTTCCGCACTTGTCCAATTGATCCTCTTTTATTATATGACAGAGGCAGCGTCCTTCTCTGAAAAAGTGCAATTCAGTGTTTGAATTATTATACGGTCCTAATTCAGGAGTGATGCATTTTGTATACTGAAGTGAACTGTGTGAATTATGCTGCAACAATTCGTTCCTTCTTATTTTTTATGGAGTTCTATAATTTGTAAAATCATACTTCAAAATCATAAAAATGTCTAACCTTCGTAGGACTAAGACCTGTGTCTTTTTTGCTGCTCCGTGAATCCACCATTGTAGGTAATTTTTCGGATGGTATAGTACTCATTGTATGTAATGTCGTAAGATAATTTGGCTTAATAAAGAGGCATTTAGAGATTGTGCACGTTAGACAACTTCGTACATTGCCAAGTCTTAATTTTTCTTTTATGGTTTAGAAATCTTAAAACAATATTCATTTCAAAATAAGCTTCCATTTAAATTTAAACCACATTCGCAATGATTTATTCATGAGAACATTCTTTACTGCATTTAAATTATTTGGAAGTGACAATAGAAAACATCAGTAACTCACAGGTGTCGATGTCACAGGTGAAAATTTTTGTCTCATGTGAGGTGTCTTTTCAAATGTCCTTACAAATTATATTAATTAACATTAAGCAAGTTTCATATTTTCCTAAATATTTTTCTGTCCTCGTGTTTTTTAATTGTTCAATTCAGTTTATTCGTAGAATTACAAAAAGAATATTCATATATGGAAATTTGAAGATATTATTTTTTTTCTATGAAAACGATGTTATCCGACAAATATTTTGCGAAGAAATTTCTCAATTACCTCGAAATAGATTGTGTTGGCGATTCTTCACGTATTTTACTTTTGTTCTTCCTACTGATAATGAATGGTGATGGTA
>JABVXU010000815.1:0-19453 GCA_013365365.1 Cruorifilaria tuberocauda
CCTTTGTCAGTAGTAAGCGATCAAAACAAAATGTTGTGTTATTTATATAATTATGGTGAAATGATGCATCAATATGATATCTATTATTGTTAGTGCAATCTGTAAGTGAATCATATAGGTAACATTGAATGGTATCGGTGTAGTGAACTATGAAGTTGGAGATGATCTAACACCAAAACAGATATTTCGACAAGGAATTGAATGTGACGGACAGTGTGCACCATTAGGTGTTACTAAACAGCGCATAGGAGATGCAGCGGTGGAAGTATGACGAAGTATTTACATCATATTGTTTATCTGTTGAATTACTTCATGTTTATTACACGTTCGTAACACTCATTAAATTACTGATAACAATAACAAGAATGAGAAGAACAATAAAAAGAGAAAGGAAAACAAGAGTGTTTTGAACTATTTACTTATATTTAGCAATATTTTTTAAGGATAAATAAATTTAATGATTTCCGCTTATATACTAATTAGGCATTGTTATATGAAATAATTTTATTGAAATAATTAACAAGTGATGTTATTTACTAAGTTAATTGATTGTAAACTTTTTATAACAAATAAATTTAATTCTCTTATTTGTGTTAGTAAAGCAAAAATATGATTTGTGATATAATCGACGATAATAATTATCAGCAAAAATATTTCAAGGAGAAAATCCCAGAGTTGAAATTGAAATACTGAGCAATTTTTTAATATTGTTGACAATATATGTTGTTACAAATATGATTATAATATTGTATTGAATATAAAAAATAAGCTTCAAATTCCATATCTTCATGTTTCAAACTTATTTGTGAGCTAAATATCAACCACAGACTAAGTTTATGATTCTAAACATTAGAAGTAAACTGATATAAGAGAACAGTGATATTCTTTAGCATTAAGGCGTATGAGGTTAGATTTACTTATATCATAAGGAATTGGTGGTAGTAATAAGAGAATGAGTAAATTAAAACTAATTAGAGAAGGTAGGGAGGCAAAGGAGGAAAAACATTGAGGAATTTCAAGATTGATATACTTAATTTCATTCTCTAAGAATCCCAAATTTTTTGATGAAATCATATTGATAAAATCATGAAAGAAAATTAAAGTGGGCATAAATTAGCATCTTCAAACTGATTTGAACATTGAAAATGATAAACATTGAAATGATTTGAAACAGTAGCTACTTCCACTGATCAGTTTTTATGAAAAATAAATTTTGAAAAAAAATTAAAAATTTTCCATCAAGAAAAATTAAAAATTATTAGCGACTAGTTCAGTAAGAAATATAAAATATAAAAAGTTCAATTTTCAATTGAAATAATAGAAATAAAGAAAAATGAACTTTTACCTATTTTTCATATTGCCAGAAACGCGGTAATAATTTACAGAACAATAAACAATGTAATACATGAGTATGACAGTCTCATCAAATGATAGTCTGCAACAATGGCACGACGATTTTAATGATAATATTGATAATGTCAAGCTGCAACAGTGTTTTATCACATTATTCATATCTCCCGTGGTATGGGATAATTGTCTGAAACAAAAATGAGAATTTAAGAGAAAAAAGAAAACAAATTAAGATCAATGATTTAATGAAATATATATTTCTCATTAAACGGCATTTTCTTCTTCATATTCGTACCATCGATAAGGAACAACTGATAAGGAAAGATTACTGAACCAATGATACTGTTTCAAGTTTTGATGAATAAATGAGTGAAACTTGAACAAAATAAAAAGTTCAAAGCGCATTTTTCAATCATTTCATATATAGAAGGTCAGGAAAAATTTTTTTACTTATTTTTGAAGATAAAAGTGATTAAAATAACGAACCTCTTAACATTTTCCTCCTTTTATTATCAATCCTGAAATAAAATACAGCAACAATCATGCTGGCAATAGTCATCAGACATGCAATGATTACAAATATGATTAGCCATGGAGACCAGGACATTTCCTTGTTACAGCTTGCCAAATTCAAATAGCTGTAGGCTAAAATGCTAGTTTTATATTAAGCGAACAATAATTAAATCAGCGATAGTACTTAGCGATGAATCATGAATGAATCAAAATTTTGCACTAAATTCCATGCAATTATCTCTCACATCATTCCAATATATCGCTATAAAAAGAAGAGCTAAGCTATGATCAGGTTATCAGTTGGCTTTATTTATATCAATTTAGCTATCTAACTACCAACAACAATCAGTATATCCGCAATTTGATTTCCTCAGAAGTATTCAGGATTTGTATAAATCGATCCATTGAATTGAATCGGTTTTTCACTTCTCCATTCCCATGAGAGGCGAATATGCGCAAACAAATAACAATAACAATAATTGTTGAATAGAATTGCTCTTAAATTTATAACAAATTCTTTCTTTCGTATTTTGAAAAGAAAATTCATTCATTCAATCATTCCTGTAATTGTTGAAGAATATATGAATGAATGAGTGTTGTGAGTTATCATTCACTTCAAAATTTTCTAAGAATTCATAAACTTTCACTCTTCTCTTTTCATTTGTTGTACATTAATTAGATTAACATTTGCTCATCTTCGTTTCGTACTCATATACGCAGTAATGATCACCACTATAGTTATTAATAATAATAATAATAATAATAATAATAATAATAATAATAATAATAATAATAAACTTTCCGCAATTGTTATGGGTTGTTTTATAAAATATAATGGAGTAATACTAAGTATCGTAAATAATATGATGAAACAGTATTATTATAAATAGATAGAAGCTAGCTGTTAAATAGAAAAAAATGGAAAGCTTTTGAAGAAGAAATGGTTTACATCGTGAAGTTTCGTATCGAAATGGAATGAATGAATGAAGAAATCATACCTTTTCTCTCATTCTATTTTCATTTCTATCTTTTTTTCTTTTCATTCAAACCGTTAAACGCCATAAATAGTCACATAACTTTCTTCCATTAAGCAAATACGAATGACTATGCTAACAATAAAATTTCCATCTAAATGATTTCTTTTTTTGATAGAAAATTGAAATATGAAATGGAAATAACTCTTTCCTTCCTTCTCTCTCTCTCTTTCTCTCTTCATTTCATTGATAGAATAACGATTTTGATTGAATGGAATAACGAATGACGAATATTTGATCGTGCCAAAAACAAAAAATCAAATTGAATTATTTTGAGAATTCAAAGTATTCTCATTTCTCAAATGTGCAATTCGTAAATTATACCTTTCATCTTTCTTTCTAATCGCAATTTTTCGCAAGCAGTTACTCATCGTTTACTTTCTGAATATTATTTCTTCCTCAAGAAAATATTTAAGTATATATCGCATAATATTACTAAATAGGAAATCATATAACGAAAAGAATTGGAATGTTGATCAAACAGTCAATGCTACCAGATATTATCATCAGTTCATTGATTGACTGATTGAAATGATCAGATGCTGTTAAGTAGTCTTCAGAATATTGTATATATTAAATATTAAAATAATATGCTGAGCTGTTTTTATTTTTGAATTTATGAAATGTTTTGTAACATTAATTTTTTAACTTTGCGAATTTTAGTACTTTTCATTTTTTTTACGAAATATTGCAAACTTTTAACATTTCATCATGTATTAGAGCTCAATGAATTTTTTCCCATAAAACTGCAAGAAATTAGCATTTCACACTCTTTTTATACCATGCAGTTACATCATAATGTTGATAATGATTTACTACCATTATCACTAACTGAAATAGCATGAATATGTATAAATGGTAGGTGAATTAGGAATCAAACACGCATAATATTAAATTTCATTACCGAAATTACTTTATTAGTTAGAAGTAAATATATTAATAATCGATCAGCATTAATTGTTCAAAGCGGATAATGTAGATTATTTATTTGCTCGTTAGCGTAAATCATCCATTATCAGACCATCAACATATGCAAAGTCATATGCATTCATTAACAAACCGTAAAATCTATACCGAATTACTCATGATCATATTATCATATCCGAATGAAATCATGCATCACCATGCATTCATACTCATATCATTAAATTTTATTGGTTAATCTGCACCACAATGATATAATATGAAAAATATGAACACATCGTGTGAATCTCTTTTTTAAAAAAGCAAACGAATAGTCATTTCAGCAAGGGAATTTTTTCAATTTATTAGCAAAATTTATTACAGTAATAAATTTGACTGATTTAAATCAATGAAATCTTCATAACGTTCTTCTTAATTATCAATTCAATCACACCATTTCACTGAATTGGTACGCAAACAAATCTTTGTTGCACTGCAGAAACCATATAATTTGGTCGACATGCATTCCGTGGATACAAGCATGGTTCAAGATTGCAAAATTCCACTTCACTCATACTCCTTAACAGTTTATCAATTATTACACTTTCAATTCCTAAATCTAATAAAAATGTAGACATATAAAAAATTAAATTATTGTTTATTATTATTAAACAAATGATATGAAAACGAATCTTTTTAATTTACTTGAAAATTCCAAAAAGTTCACTTCAGATGAAACTGAAGTAGAAGTATCTTTTCACTGAAGTGAAATTATTGGAATTTATAATTAAATTGAAACGACACACTTTCATATCGTTTGATTAATAATAATGACTTAACTTTCTAGTTTGATAGTATCTAATTCTTAAACCTTGCAAAATAAGTTAGCAGAGAGTAAGTTAAAGAAAAGTAAATTGTATAAAATACAAGAAGACAAGCTTTAAATAATTAGAAATGTTCGAAATTTTAAATTACTACGTGTTGATGGTGCAATTGCACTTCTCTCTCTCTCTCTCTCTTTCTCTGTCTCTTTCTCTCCTTATATTTACAATTTAATCGGTTAACTATAACAGTTAATTAGGAAGATTAATGATGCTCAAACTGTGCTATCACCTGAATATTTTAATTTAACTAATCGATAAAATTGTAAAATGAACGAGAACTAAGCATATATAAACAATTCAAATCTAATATTAGTAATTAGTAAATTAGCAAATGGATGAAATGTAATAATATAAGATTATGATTGAATATGTATGCATAACTTTTATCATTTTTTTCATTTTATTGTATATGAATATTTATGATTATTATGTTAATTAGAGATTACAATTGATTAACCATATAGCTAATGACTTATTCCAGCTAATATGGACTTTTCTTTTCAGATAAAAAATTTGTAGCAACCAGATGTCAGATGATGGGTGCAAATTTTTATCATTTGAAAAAATAAACAAAATATAAAAATACCCAGGGCAGAAGCAATCTTGGCTAGTGCGTAAACAACCACGGAAACGTTGTCGACTTCCGTAAGCACCACACGTATCTGAACAACTTGTCCAGGATTCCCACATTGCCCATTGCGCTTGACATCTTATTAATATTACTGTTGACTGTAAAAGAACTTCGAGTTTATAAAAAATTTCAATTTAATTAGTTCAAATTTCCCGTCATTTTATGCATACTTATTCCTTGTTTCTATCTGTTTTTCACTGTTCCAATTATTTCTAGATGTGGCGTTGTTTACGCTGTAGTATTACGTGAGTGTATTTCACACAAAGAACGTGATTTACTTTGTTACGTTATATAAGTCTTTTAGATGATATTGTTATGTTTTGAAATATATTTCAGATGAATAAAATTTTTTATTTACGCATGAAAGAGAGTGTTTTGTGTAATAAACATTATAAGCTTATAGATAAATGCCACATATGTATGGAGGAGAAAACTCAAATTTAACTTAAATTGAAAACGAATAGAGGCAAAAAAAAGCTTCCAAATTAGCCTTAAACATCAATTTTAATTTTTTTTGCGAATTTAAAATTTATGCTTGAATCAAATTTAAGATTATGGAATAAGTCTAGTAAGTAAATGGAAAGCCGATTCTTTTTTTCTTTTTTAATCTGATAAGCTGAAATCAACTGTGCAAAAATGAGTTTTTACTGAATTACTTTCTAGATACCTTTCACATGAAACTTACAGATGGGGGTACTGTTGTTCTTATTTCCGGTTGTGTTGTATCTGGAATAATTCACTTAATTGTTTTAAAAAATAATGATGAAGTTAAAATTTCTAATGCTATAGGATTGTTAATATAAACAATTAAAAATCAATCTGAAATAATTATAATGTTTTTAAATCTAATGAAGACAAAACATACTATCAAGTTATTTTTGACCTTCTGATTCCTTCTGCATGCAATCAGAAAACATTAACATACCTATAACAAGGCAGGAAATGCTTGCAATATTAATTCCCGATCCAAATGCTCGCCATCGTGCATCATTTCCGCATATCACTTGTATTTGTGCTTCACCGGTGATATCCGATACGAATGGTTCGTTATTGAAATATATCCTTGCAGTATTTCCTTTCTATTTATCAAAAATTTTCAAAATTATTTCCACTCAAAAAATAATTATTTGGAAGGAAAAATTTAGAATATATACGAATGGAAGAGAAATTCTTTTGATATAAAGTAAAAAAATTAGATTAATTAGAATTAAACAGGAGAAAATATTCCAACTTTAACGCCACCACAAAAAATATTCGCTGCACGACAACCATCAGCTTGTTTGAGATATTCAATCTTCAATGGACCATTTATTTCATTTGATTTCAAACTTGTTATTTGTACGGCTTTAAGATTTTCACATTTGCTACAAGGTTGTGGTGCTGAAATGAATTACAGTGAAAATGAAATTAATGAATTTTAGTTCACATGTATTTGTCAGGTAATAAAAATTGTTACGTAAATAGAAATATATCTGATATCGTAATCTAATATACCGTAATCTTGAAGATAATTTGATAATTATGTGCAGTTTATTCAATTTAAATTAAAGATAGTTCCAAATTTTTTCTTACCTGATGTTGTTGTTAGTATAGGTATAGGTGGTATAATTGTTAGAGGTACTACTGGAATAACTGTTGCAGGCGTTGTTGGAGGTACTGTTGTAATAATATCTAAAAGTTGTAGAATTTTTATTAAATTCCAAAAGTAACTCATTTTTACATTCATTTTAAAATTAAGGATGTGTAATAAATAGTTACTTTCTTGAGATATTCGACGAAAGTGTAAAACATACTGTAAAAACACGCATTGAATCATTTTCAATATAATTATTATAAGAGTAAAAGAACCTCGTGAAAGACAAGTAACGCTTTCAACGTTAGTACGTGAACCTTCCACTCTAAATCGTACATTATCAGCACAAACCAATACAATCATTGCTGGGCTATTTATGCTTGAAGCAACCGGCAAATTTTTCATTCCATTGAAATAGATTATAGCTTGCGCACCTGCCTAACAAATGATTCATCTGATAAATAGCAAAACATACATAATATTACTTTTATATTATGATAATTACGATTTTTTCATAAGCTTATATAACAATATTATTATTATAAAAAGTAAAAAATTTGTAATAAATTAGTAAAAGTTCCATGAAGTTATTATTGTTCCTTTCATTTTTATTTTTTCTTTTTTTACATATCAAAAGTACACTCTTAAGATTAAAAGATGAAAAATGCACTTTTGAGATTGATGAAACTGGAAGCTTGTCTGCTTCATATGTATTTCATTTTGGTTTATATACAACCAAGTCTGAGTACCATTAATACTCAAATAACTTTATATACACAGTCAAAGAATATTATACGGTTAATGAAGTTGGTCTAGATTTAAAAATTTCATAGAAAGTGATGTAATTCACTTACATCACTTATATCACAGATAATGGTGGCAACCCGGCAGCCGAGTGCATTTTGCGTATATTCAATTTTAATCTTTCCATCACCTTCATTTAATGCAGGATTTTTTACTCTTTCAGCTTTGATATTTGCGCACAAACTGCATAGTTCTGCAAATTTGATAGAAATCGAATTTCAATTGATTAAAATGTGATACAACCATATGAAATATCATATAATTTTGAATATTGAATATGAAATTATATTCTAAATGATTTGAATTTTGTTTTGTATCCTTAATTATTTGATTAAAATTAAAAATATTAAAGTTATGAAACGAAATATACTCGGTATTGTAAGTGGTGGTGATGGCGTCGTTGGTATTGGTATTGGATGATCTGTAATTAACGATAAAATATATTCTTGAATTTCTTCTTAAATAATTTTAAAAATGCTGAAATCGTTTTTGATCCAATTTAAGTGGAATATAGAAAATTATTAAACATTTTTCACATTTCACAATTATATATGAATTTGCGAAAATTGTTTGAAATGAAATTTATAGATGATTTATTTTTGTTTTAAAAAATAAAATTGCATGATTTATTACCGATTGGTTTGCTTTATATTCTGTAAAATTATTTCCGTAAATTATATTGCAAATAAAACAATTGTTAATTATCTTAAAATAACATTTCAAAGGAACTTCACTGATTAATTACTTCTTTATTGTATTCAAACATATTTAATCCGGGTGATTTAATTAATATTAAAAAATGCAATAAATAATTTGAATTTTGTTGCAAAACCAAATGAACCTCTGAGTAAGCATGTTACATTCCAAATATTTATGTTTAAATTTGGCACTTTCCAACGGGAACTTGCATCACAAATTAAGGTAACATGAACTGTTCCACTCTGTGATACTGCCAGTGGATTATTTTTCGCTCCATTTGCATAAATTATTGCAGTTTGTTTGCTCTAAATACCTCTGATAACTGATCTGTTCTACATTACATGATTTCTTCCTTGGATAAATATAAGTTTGATTGTATTTGTTATTCTGCACAAAATATCAAATATCAATGTTATCTGAATTTAAATTTTAATAGATAATTAAAAAAGAATTCCCTGATGAATTTATCTGATCAGCATGATCTGTAATAAGAAGCTCATAGATGCTAGCATACAAGTCATACTTAACTTATTTTATTCAACAAAAGGTTAACGCCAAATCTAAGATAAGAATTGGTCCTTTTAAACTATTTGAAAATTTAGCCATTATACTCTTCATATTACCTGCATTCATTGAATTTTTCCATATTTGATCGTATCACATAGAAATACGATACCATAAAATATTAAATACAAGATTAAGTATTTTATTTGCTAATTATTTGAAAAGTTTTGTCTTATTACAATTTGCAAAAAATGGTTAGCCTGAAATTGGAGTAAATTTAATTAAATTTAGAAATAGAAAATATACCAGTGGAGCAGCATCACAAATGATATTAACAGTGCGGCAGCCTGCTGGATCGATCCCATAAACGATGGACAACTCACCATTCCTTTCTTCATTGGCCAAAGGTTCGCCTCCTATTGGGACAATATTATTGCAAGCTCTGCATCCGACTAAAATTTTATTAGGAATTACAAAACGAAGAATAAAGTACTCTTGTTGAGCTTCACATGCTATAAATTAAGCAAGCAATAATTAGGATAAGCTTGTAATATCATAACATGCAATTTTCTTCGTTGAAATTTTCAACTCATAAATGATAAATAAAAAATTTGGCATGAATTTTTCCTAAAATTTTGATTTTTTTGCAAAACAATAGAAATTTATAATATGAAAGATCCAAATTTTAGCTGAATTCTTATCAAAAAATTTAGGTTAACATTTTATCATTCGTAGGTATAATTCGTTGTTAAAATTTAAACGAACTGATTCATCCAATTTTCTTATAATGAAAAGTAACATAGTGAAAACTTACAAATTACCATATATCACATACCTTATTTGTCACATTAGTTACTGCCACGCATTAAAAAAGAAAAAAGAAAATTGTAAGAGTTCATGCAGTTATTTTAGTTAAATTATGATACAAAAGGGAAAAAGAAAGAATTTTGAAGCTCGGCTTGCGCATATTACCAACTTTGCCGTTTCGATCGTGTCTTGTTCTCCTGAAGGATGAATCGTTCATTCAGATTCTCTGACACATATTGATTTCGAAATTGTGAATCTGAATGAGAAGTGAAAGAAATGATATCTTATCATCTTATCAGCCGTTGTTCTTTTTAATTTTATTTGATTTACTTCAAATAAACTCTATAAAATTGATTAATTAATCTTTAGCTTAGTGATAGACCATTTATTAATTAACAATAATTTATTTTCAAGCAAATATACATATCATATTCAGATTTGATGATATCATTTCCACAATTCTAATCAATTAATTGCAGGAAATTTTTGAAAGCCAAAACTTATCATGAACTGTCAAATGATGCAAAAATGACAAAATTACAGAACTTTTCTCTAATTTTGCTTTAAACGAATTATTTGACTGATTTATCCTTCGTTATTCTAAATTTCGATAGAAGATTGCTGGGACAACCATTGATGTCCTTCTGATCATTAAAATTTAATCAATTTTTCTAAAACTTCCTAATATTTACATAATTTATTTGATCACACCTTTGAGTAACCGTTTGAAGATGAGATTACTATCATACTGAACGAATAGGATAGTGAAGAGAATACTGCACAACGAATTTACGATCACTTTGCATGCTGCATTCCTATTCCATGCACGTATTTTACTAACTTGTGGTTACTACTGTTCTTGATGTTACTGTAGGATGAGTTACCATACTACTTGCAAAAGTCGCTGTCTTGATGACAATTGTCTCACTTTTTGTAGTAAGTACAGTAGGTTTAGCAGATGCAGCTCCAGGAGTGGAGATGATAGCTATAGTAGTGGGTGCAGCAATAGGTTTAACATCTGCAGTGATAGGTACAGGAGCTGCAGTAGTAGATCTAGCAACTGAAGTGGTAGGTACAGGAGTTACAGCAGTAGGCTTAGCAGCTGAAGTGATAGGTAGATCATCTACAATAATAGGTAAGTGTATAACAACAGGTGCATCAGTTTCAATGGTAGGTAGAACGGCTGCAGTGGTGGGTACAGCAGCTGCAGTGGTATTTACAGCGGCTGCAGTGGTGGGTACAGCAGCTACAGTGGTATTTACAGCGGCTGTAGTGGTGGGTACAGCAGCTGCGGTGGTGGGTACAGCAGCTACAGTGGTAGGTACAGGAGTTACAGTAGCAGGCTTAGCAGCTGAAGTGGTAGGTAGATCATCTGCAATAATAGGTAAGTGTATAACAACAGGTGCATCAGCTTCAATGGTAGGTAGAACAGCTGCAGTGGTGGGTACAGCAGCTACAGTGGTAGGCTTAGCAGCTACAGTGGTAGTTACAGCAGCTGCGGTGGTAGGTGCAATTGCTGCAGTGGTAGGTGCAGTTGCTGCAGTGGTGGGTACAGCAGTTACAGTGGTAGGCTTAGCAGCTACAGTGGTAGGTAGATCATCTGCAATAATAGGTAAGTGTATAACAACAGGTGCATCGCAACAGTTGAATGTAGAAGCTGCAGTAGCAGCTGTAGCAGCAGCTGTAGTAAGCATAGCAGCTGCAGTGGTTCTAGTAGCAAGGGTAGCAGCTGCTGTAGTGGTAAGTACATCAAGGACTGTAACCCTGGTACTAAGTGCAGAACTATCCAAAGTAGGCATGGCGGCTGTTGTGATTTCTTTAGCCACTATTGTGGCTGCAGTAATATTTGTAGCAGTCGTGATGGTGGATATATTATCTGTAGCAGTTGATGCAGCAGTTGAGATTGTAGGTGTAGCTGCAGCCTTTGATTCTACGGTAGTAAATGCAGTGGCTGCAGTACTTCCTGTATGCAGTGCAGCAACAGTCATAGTAGCAGGCGAGCTAACGTTAGTAATAAATGGTTCAGTAATTGCTGGTACAATAACTGTAGCTTTCATTGTACCGATAGTACTCCCGGTTGCTCTGGCCACTGTTGTTGATTCTGATGATAGAAAGAGGTTCTAACAAGTTTATTAGGAACTAATAACTTTTCTGATAAGTATGTCTAAATAATAAAAGGATGAAACTTACCAAATACCACTGTATCCTGAAAATGAATTTCCATTAAATTATTGGTAAATCGATGTATACTTCATTGGAAATGAAGGTAAACTAAACTTATCTTCACTATTGCGATACTTTTTCTTCCAATATTCTACCATTTCCCAATTATCCTTGTTAATTAATAAGCTTCATGTGGTACAAAATGATTATCTATTTCCATTAATAATTCGTCAAATTATTAATTACCAATTATATCGACGAACAAAATTTATAAAAGTTAACTTACATTGGGGCAGTGAAAGAAGAGATTTTCGACAGTGCCACAAGGTCTCACTTGTGCATTGAAAGCACTGAAAGCATAGTATAATTTCCAGTTTGCTGATGATAATACTGATGATAAAGCTTATCAACTACATTATCATGAATTCATTATCAACATTGTTTTCTCCATAACTATTTTCCTACAAAATACATACAACAAATCGATTAAGATGAAAATGAAAAAAGCGAAGATAAAATTCACTTGCAAAAATATTTCGTCTTCGTAATACAATTTGGAGGATTTTTTTGGCAAAACCTGAAATTATGATGTTTCAAATTATTTTAGATTTTCTAAAACAAAGAATTTTTTTTCGCCTTTTGATTCTAATTTTAGTAGAATTTAAAGGAAATAATATTTCCAGTTGATAGAGTCCTGAAAGATGGCAATTTTTGTTTCATTTTTTCTCTGCATCACTTTTCATGCATTAATTTTTTCATTTGATTATTCACTGATGTATTTCGCCTTCCTTGATCACTCCGTAACTTTCATATCAGTACTTATCATTTGCTCACCTTCTTCTTAATTGAAAATATAATCCGTAGTGACCATTTGGCAGTGTACTTGTATTTTGCCATGATGACCAACTGCTCCAAATTCCTATCTTGCTACACTTAGTTACATCTTCACTATAGGTTGAATTATTGAAGTATATTGTAATCAGAATCATTAACCAAGCATGCATTTCTACTGAAATCGGGTTACGTCAAAACAAGTTAAATCTTTAACAGAAATTCCGGAACTAAGTTATCTTAAACTATCCAATATAGATTTTTCGATGGATTGGATGTTAATTAATTATTATGCATTAATTCGACGATTACTAAGCAATTCTAAATTTGCAATAGTATTAATAAAAGTACTTATAACTAAACTTTTTTATTTCATTAATTTTTCAAAACTTAGGTATCAAAATAATATGTCCAAAAATATCTTTGATACCGTATATACAAACGTAAAATACGTATAACGCTATACTTCAAATGAAATAAAAGCAACTTATCTTAAATATTAGAGAACAGGAAATCTAATTGCTATGAAATCTATAAAAATGTCTACTTTTTAAATTGAAAAAGGTTGAATAAAGCGTAATATCATTTCTAAGTAGATATTAAACGCAATTGCCTTAAATGAATTGAAGAACTTTTATTAAATTTGAATTGAAGGTTGAAGTTCTTTTTGAAAAGTGTAATTTATAGCACGACACGATTTTTTTCTCTTTATTTGATAATTAAACTTAAATATTTCATTAATAATTTCTGTCGGTTGTTTAGACGTTTTGTAAAATAATTCATCGATATCATCGTAAATCGTATCAGTGAAAAAGTTTTGAAATAGCTTTAGAAATGTGTCGAAATTCATTAGTTAGTGCAAATTACATTAAATCATAGATGACCTAAATCAATATTAATCATTTTCAAAATATTTGACCGAATCTGGTCATTGGTACTAAGCAATCATATATTTGAAACTTTCACTTCTTATGCTCTATATACAATTAATTTAAAAAAGACTAATATTTTCAATTACTTAAGTCATGTTTTTTTCTTATCCTTACTCAATCTTGAATATAAGAAATCAGTGTTAATTTTATCAAATATCGTTCTCTTTTCTAGATTACATTATCATTTATTAAGATGAATTGAAATAATCAATTTCAAAGACTAATTTAATGATGTAAATTGAAATTTTATCAAAGAAATATAAAAAATTTCAGTTCAGTGAATAAAAGGAAAAAGTGAAAATGGCATAGAAAGGAATAGTAAATGTACGAAATTGCCACTAAAATTTAATTCAAATGAAGACAAAAATCAGGAAAACACTGTTTAATCTGATAGAAGAGAACTAGTTTATTCAAGTTGACAACAACAATAACAACAATAACAATACAAGCCAATAATATAAGAATTGTAATAAATTTATTCTCATGTAGATAAATTACTTGAGAAAGTTTACAACTAATCAGATTGATTGATAGATATTTGGATTTGTGAAGCTCAAAATGGATTAAGTGATTCAAGACTGGATTTGTTTCTTTTACAAGAAAATTTTCATCATTCACTTAACTGATAGTTAATTGTATTATAGAATGAATGAAAGAAAATTGGAATTTGAATGAGGCAAAAATAGTTATATCATGATTGTTTGACTTGCAGATAATTGCAATAAGAAATAAATTTTATCATACTTATTTATATTTACTGTCCACTTTTATTTTAAATGTTTGACAACTTATTCTTAAAAACATTTAAAATTTCTGTATGTTTGTTTTTATTCATTTTTTTGATTTTTAAAATATTCATAATTATTATTAATAATATTATGCATCAAATATTATGATTTTTCTTGTGCCCTTCTTCTAGCGTTCGTTAAGCATTACCAATTCTTGTACTTTGATTTCAATCGAACCAAATAATGATAAAAATTTATTTGAATGGATAAAATCAAATTCGAATAACTAATTTCACAATATTTTTCTTCCTTTATTCATCATATTATGTTCCCTTTTTATATAGAGATATATTGATTATCATTGACATTTGCATGTATCCAAATCTTCATCGATCATATAATTTCGTACCATAAATGCAAATTCATCGTAATCGAGAACCCCATCACCATCAACATCTGCTTCCGCGAATATTTCATCAACTACCGCGTTATTATGGATATCACCCAATTCACTGAGAATATAATCGAAATCTTTTTTTAATATTACACCACTTTCACCCTGCAATAATTCGGAATAAGACGTAATTGAAAGTATGCTGATAATCGGATTTATATTTTAAATACATTCAAACATGCTATATTTTTCTATCAGTATACTTCTAAAAGCTTATAGTTAAAACAAATGGAGCCATTAAGAAATAATCGATCGATTAATGATAAAGAGATAAATAAGGAAAATTAAAGCATTATTAACGTCAGAAAATCAAAATAATATAAACTTGAAGCCTTTGTTACGATCCATACTCTATCAAACTTTTTTTAGAGCACTTCCACAACAAACAACTAATTTTCTCAGATCGACTAGTGAAGAGTTACAACCAAGTGATCAACTGCTACTGTTAATCTCTAATAATTATAAGGTCAAGAAGAAAAAAACTTTCAAATAATAAACAAACACCAAACAATTCAACAGTGCCAATACAAAGCTCGAAAAGGAAAACTTTAAAAGTCCTTGTTACAATAAGCTTATTATGTTTCTTTAATTATTCATTTGTTTATCTTTATTTGTTTAACAGGTGAAGTTTTTTTCCAATCACTTTCATCACTTACTCTGTCAAAAACAGCAAAGCATTCTCGTGTTACATCATTCCAGCTGTTCTGCTTATCACTCATTCGTTTCATTACACCGCAAAATTCATGAAAATCAATTTCATGATTGCCCATCTAAAAGCATTTGAAGCTTTTATGATTCTTATTTCAAACAATCAGCAATCTTTGTTTTTTGGAAGAATTTTTTGACTTCTTCATTAAAAAATGAGAAAAAGTTTCGCTGAAAAAATTTATTCAAACCTGATCCACTTCCTCAATTATCTGTTCAAGCTCATTCTTTTGAGGCTCTAAACCCAAATTTCTCATTGCACTTTCTAGCTCATCAATACCGATTGCACCACTACCATCTGAAATTAATACGAAAATTTTCCATTCATAACGACACGTTTAATTTATACTTTTAATACTTTCATTATGAATCCTCAAAAACTATCTAAATAATTAAAATAAAAGAGAAATGATTATGAAACATTTTAAAATTTCATATATTTTTCGAGATATTTGATAAGATAACCGGTATCAAATACGTTGAACACTTGACGGTATTCTTCTAACTCTTCTTGTGAATAACCAGCAAGTTTTTCATTCAATAATGGAGTATTTGGACCAAAATTTTGACGTTGATTAAATTCATGATGAAATTTGTGCTGTAATTTAATTATGAAAAGTTTCCATTCTTTCTTATTCTTCTATTTTTCAATTTTTATCTAAACTTATAGAAATCAACGAAAGAAAAATACCAATTAATAGTTTATCTTTGAACATTGAGTCTCTTCATCCAATTCTAATATATTATCCAAACAAAATATTTTCAAACAATGTTTGATGACTGAATTAATTATAATTCAAAAATAAACATATAATTCAGTATGTAATTCAAATATACAATTAATTATATAATTTAAGCATATAGTTCAGCACATAATTCAATTAACTTAGAAAGTAAATAAATAATAAAAAGTAAAAACAAACAAATATAATGAAAATATGAATAAATTTTCATTCTGCACAATTTTTCTATAGAACTGTTTATTTGAAAAATTTTTCTTCTATTCGTAATCTAAACATATTAGTTTTTGATAAATTATTCATCAACTTATATACTATATAACAATTACTTGATATATCTGAAGGATGCTGAATTATCCAAATTTGAAATAACTTTTGAAATACCTTGATAGCTCCAGCAATCATTGATGCCCGACTGCTTGGTGGATTCGATAAAAACGATTTCTGTCGTCCCGAGAATCTTTTACCACTGTTACGCGGTGTTATACTCATCATTACTTTATTACTTTGAAATTTTTTTCTGCAAAATGCAATTCTTAGATAATAGCAGTTTCATGTAGTAATGATCCAGTTAATAATATAACTCAATTAACAATTTTACATTTTCATTCAATTAGTGATTTCACGGAACAATTTATTCACTTTAAGCCTAAAAAGTAATTCCAAGCAATGATTCAACCTAGTAATTCCATACAATACAATTAAGCAATTAAATTAGCTAAAATTTATTCATTTCAAATTTTCAAAAAAGAAAAAAGTTATTTTTTTAGTACTAGAAATAGAAAAAAGATCGGAGATGAAGAAGTGATGTAGGAAAAACAAAAAGATTGCAAAAATTATTTTATGCTAACATATAGAGAAAGTTAGGCTTCACGAAGCAGGGGTAAGAGGAAAAGAGATCAATATATAGAGAGTCTTTACTCAGAACCTTCAATTATCGATAGCCTAATGAAAAGCTTTGACAATAATGTTACCTAAAATATTTCTCTCTTTACAATTTGAATATGTGAGCATTTAATTGTTTAGATAGAAAGCAACAACGCTAATAACAACTACATACTGAAATACTAAATAAATTTGCTTAAACTTAAGATTTTAAATATTATTTTGATTGATGAGAATTTTTGCCGGCCTTCTAATGGTAACAAACAAATACCAATCTTAGCTTTCCCTTTCTTTTTCTCCTTCTCTGTCTTCCTTGCTCTCCCTATAAAACACCTACTGCTATTTTATCAATTTATTTTTTTCTTTTTTGAATTTTTACATTAGTTGATCTTCCTCTTTCTTTTTCTTGGCTTTATAGTAATATTTTTACGGCCGAATGGAATATGATAAATTATTTGAAAATAGATTCATTAATACTGAAAATAGATTCATTAATAAATTCTTCATATCGGCATTTTTTCTTGATTCTTTTTCATCTTTTTAAAAATTTTGCAAAAAAAAAACAAATGAATAAGCAAATGAGATCAGAGATTTCAGGTTACCTAAAGCTGTTAATTTTAATTCCATATGTAAACAATTGTTTTAAAGATTGTGTTTCAAAATGGTTTTAAATTAATGATATAGGTTAATTAAATGAGTTAAAACCATGTTAGGCTCATCACTAAGTGGTTTGAAGAAATTAATTTAACTTCAATTAACATTACCTCTAATTTAATCGTTAACGCTTTTTTTTAATATGAGAAATAAGACAACGACAGGCAGAAATTAATTAGCTTGGCAATACAGCAACAAGTCGATATTATCACCTGGGCAACCAAAAACTTTCATACCAATTACACGAATCTGAAATATAATTTTATAAACATTTTTGCAAAAATTTATTTGCTTGAAAAAATTCTGAGAATGACTGTTTTTGATATTTAAACAGTTAATTATAATTTCTGATGTCATTTTACCAGTTTTTTTATGAGACAATAACAAGAGAATATTTTATTTATGAGTTGTTGAAAGAGAATGTAAAAAAATGTTATAGAATTGTTAAAAGATTGATAAAATTGATAAATTCCATCAATCTGATTCTATACGTCCGGAATCTTTTAATAATTGCTACTATAAGTTTACTTATAAGCCAGAGAAAAAAGGGAAAATAATATGGCTCTTTTGCATTGATAGATAAAGTTATTTTATGTATTCAACATGGCACGAATTAAATTAATTTGAAATCTGTGATAACCTCCTTATCACACAAAACGCAACACAATAATTTACCTTGATACTGATCAATGTCATTTCAACTTCACTCCACTTCAATTCCTGTTTGAACTGTGTGGTGCAGTTGTTCATCATGATAACGATAAATACCGATAACATCAAGCTTTTCGACAGACTCAGCTGATGATGATTCTATCTGTTACTTGAATTAGAATCTGAATCAAAAATATCTCGATTCTTTTAGAAGGTGCATTTAGCAATAAATTAGGATGAACGGTGAAAAAGATTAGCAGCATGCAATTAAGACTAATTCACTAATTCATCTTTACGACTAGCTTGCAAAAGCCTCCAACAAATTCCGCCTTTCCAACATTACCAATTTCGCCAGAATCACCAAAAGTTGAATAAAATGACTTTCACAAATATGACTACGTTGCTTCGTAAAACTAAAAGAAAAAGCTTGTACACCTCTATAGCGCCTTTCTTATTGCAATTGATAAAATGATAACTTTCATAATCATTTTTTCATAATCAGGTGCTCTATAAAATTTTTCCTAGAAATAACTAGGAAGACCATAACTCACGGTATTTTTCTGAATTTACGGTTTTAATGAGTAATTAAACGTACTTGAATAAATGCTATCAATGATAGGATTAAGGAGGAAGTTAATGAGAATTGCTTCAGCGATGTACCATTAGCACAAACGAAGCTTATTTCCATAAACGAGAACAGCATTGAGTTCTGCGATCGATCTAAAATTCAATATATAATTAGGATCGAATAGTTCCTTTATTGTGAACGCTGCGAAAAGTTAAAAAATGAATCGTAAAATATTTCATACATACGTATTTATCTTACAATCTGAGAATGTAATGTAAATACAGTCCAATGATGAACGATTAATCATCCGAACAATGATCTAACCATACCTTCCTCCCTGACGTAAGACGTGAAAAACTACTGGTTAAGAAACAGCTACCACTAGTCTGATTTTGATCTGTTTGTTATAACTTCGTTGTTTACTGTTTTACTTGAAATAA
>JABVXU010000816.1:0-19405 GCA_013365365.1 Cruorifilaria tuberocauda
AATGAATAATACCATATACTAATTTTTTTACATTCGATTAATTAATTAGTTTTTTTTTCTTTTTCATTTAAAAGAGTAAAATATAAGTTTTATAATATAATGGAATCTTATAGAATCATTTCGATACTTATAGAGAATTCATTGCTTACAATAATATGTAGGACATTACTGATAAATAGTAATGAATGCATTATAACAAGAACATAAATGAAATATGCATACTGATAAGCAAATAAGTTTAATCCAACATTTTTATATAAAAAGTGATAAAATTGAAATATTTATCTCACAAATAAACGAAAAAAAAACAGACAAATTGTTGAGGATATTAAATGAAAATAGGAATAAATTATTTCTGATGAATTTTTTATTTGTAAAGAATCTGAAAACAAATATATCAATATCCTATAATTTTAAGAATATCGTATAGACATACATTAAAGTGTGTTCTACTACAACTAATTTATTCGCTTTAAATAAAATAATTTAAATAAAATTAAATAAAATTTAAATAATATTTAAATAAAATAAAATAAATTTTAAATAAAAGAAAATATTTCCATTTTTGGAAGGATAAACAAAATAATTCGAAATCAATTAACTGCAAAAAAACGAAACAACTAATAATGGACACAGAAAGTTACGTGTTGATGGACACAGAAATAATGGACGCAGAAAGTTACATGATGATACGGAAAATATTTGTTGCAAATTTTAAAATTACGCGATCTGAAAATTTTTCAAAATTTCATCTAGAATTTTGCAAAATTTTCAATCGATTAGAATAGTATTTCACATTAGATAGAATTTCATAAACAAAAAATAAAAAACAAAAATATGTTATGGAAGAATTCATCTTTTAATAATCAATAAAAAAAAGAGAAAAACTTCTATTACATTGAATAAAAATGCAGATAAATAAATAGACATATTTTTAAGTATTAGAAATGTATAATTCAATTACCACCTGTCCATTTTTTAAATCATTTACTAAATAAATGCCTGCTTAAGTAATATCATATCATTCTAACAATACTAGATCACTATTACTGATGAATGACAAATACTACATCATCAGTATTATCTTTGATAAATATTGGCATTGTCATCGTTGACAATGAATGATAATGAAACCGTATCATTTTTAATAATAAATCATAACGTTATATCATTAATAACAAGTGATAATTGTATCGGTATTATCTACGATAACTATTGAAAAGAGAAATGCACAATTTACATCTCAAAATTCCCTCAATAACTAGTGATAATAATAAAACATGCGTAAGTAATAGACATCTCAATATGATACAATTATAATAAACAATAAATAACAATTGTATTCAATAAGACAAGTCTTTTGAATATTCCGCTGAATTATTTATACAAATGAATGCAATAAAACAATAAAGAAATAAAAGATAAAGATTGAGAAAGATGAATTACCTTATGGTAACTAATTATAGTAGTTACTTTAAGTATTTGAAAATCAAGAGAAAAAGAAAATGATATAATCCACGAAGAAAAGATGGAAAATTAAATGATTACTTTTGAATAAAGATAAACAACGTATCATGATCATTGATATTCGAAATATTTTGATGTTATATATAATCTTTTGCCACCAAACATTGTCATTAATAATTGATAATTGAAAATAAGAAGGGGTGAAAGACTTGCACAAACAAAGTAGCATTATAGATATTACTATGCAAAGTAATATACGTCGTTTTATGAAATATTACATTTAATGTAACAAATTATACCTAACACTAACGTATAATGTAATCAATTACTTTTAATGTTGACGTATAACACAATGAATTCAATAAAATACTGCTGTTTGAGGAAAAAAAATTGAAATTCTATTTGTTTACATATTCATAGTCAATATATCTCATGTGATTCATTATATCAGTAATGTGAATTTGTGAGTAACTGCTAAAATTAACAGCTAAAAAAAGCTTAATATTTGAATGCTATAGAATAAAAGATAAATAATGAATTTGGATTTGATTGCAATTTCTTCACACATAGCTCAATAAAATGAAGCGTTAGAAACAAATCAATAAATCATGAATAAAATTTAATTAGTTTACAATTACGAGAAAAATAAAGTAAAAGTAAATTCTAATCGATGAAATCTGAATTTGCTTTTCTTTGAAATTCAGATCAAACAAATATCTTATATGCAAGACTTTTTTTTCTTCGCTGCAATGATATGAGCACATATAGATGTGAGATATTTCAAAAATTTTCAAAACATTTAACTAATCAAAACTTTTCTGGTAGAATCAAAATTCATTTCATCACATTCGATAGTAAGATGAAACCCAGTGATTTATACTTATACAATAGCAATTATCCTGAAAATTGAAATATATTTCAACAGGTAGCTTATCAATTATTGGTTATGATTATTTTTCGATAAAGTGCTAAATTCTTGGAGATACTCCTTTTATAATTCAATAATATGTGATATCTACTCTAGCACATATCACATATCATTTTATGTTTTCCGTTTCTGCAATTGTAGAAACAGTGAAGCTGATGAGAAAAGCAGATAATTGAAGGAAAATTTCGAACAGTATATGTATGAATAAAATCATAAGGAAATCAAATAGATTAAGGCTAAAAATTTATTGTTATTTTTCATAGGATACATTGAAATTAAAAAATAGATATCACAGGAATAAATCGTTAAAAGCAGCAGCATTTATGAAAATCTTTATAAAATCAAACGGACAATAAGCGGAATAAGTATACCTGGAATATTGGTGTTACGCAATCAAGCTATAATTAAGAAAACAGCCTTAATTGTTGACTGCTTGATAATCTGACCATAGTGTATTTAAATATTTAACTCCTATCTCTACCCTACTTCAAATTTCTGGTTTACAAAAACAATTTATCTGTTTTAAATTTCTCTAAAGAAAGTTTCCTTATTGTAACTATACTTTATTAATTATCGAAACACTAATCATTAAATAATTGGATTTCTGTTACATAACAATTACAAAGCGTATCACAAAGACTGAGATTTCTACAAAAGCTCTGCAAATTGAGCATGAGTTAAAGGCTATTTTAGTTAAAGGCTATTTTATTTCAGAACTTTATTTATCTTACAAATTAAAGACTCTAAATAGTAAGTGTAGGCGTTCAATTTTACTTAGAAAAGTCATGCGCTCATGCTTTCAATTACTGACTAAAATAAACAACTGATACTGTGTCTAAAATTTAAAAAAAAAGGAGAAAACCATATTCCTAAAAGAATGATGCAAAAATAAGTCGTGCACAACCAATATCAATAATACTTCCGTGATGCAAGTACGCAATTTCATGTTTGTAGTACACACTGTTGGAGACTGTGCATGAACAAAGAATATTCGTGACACTATCATTATTTTTGTACGTTATTCCATCGACACGAAAGCGATCGCCATGCTTTAGAACGAGTTCAAATCGTCGAGTTACCTAAAAAAATTAAAACAGGATATTCTTCATTTGCTCGTTAGAATTTAAATTACAATTTTATTATGAAGTTTAAGATAAAAAATTCCAAATTTTTGGAAAATTATTCAAATCTTTCGTTCTGTGAAGAATAAATCTGAAAGGAATTTTGTGAGATCAAACGATAGATCATAGCTCCCTGAACTGATTCGAAATATTGAATTATTCAGCTAAAGAGTTAGTTTTATGAAAATGAGAACGACGAGAATTGATAGAGTGCAACAAACAAAGAAGGCTAACGCAAATCGGCAAAATCCAATTCTTCAATTAAACAAATAAAAAATACAATAGTACATTAGAAAGAAAACCACAGAGAAATGATGGGAAATTTTACTTTGTTGAATAGTAACACAGCATGACGCCCATCGATCGCTCGACAAAGTGGCGCAACTTTTCTCAAGTTAAGATCACAAGACGAATCGATGCCTATAGTTGTGTTCATTTGCTGTATAGGATAAGCGTCCATATCATTGGCTTTTAAAACGGCTAATACCGGCATATCATCTTGTAAAATTTCTACAACCAAAAGATATTATGTCAAATTTTATTTAAGTTTTGCATCTATGATATTTATCAAAATAACATCCTTATCCAGGTAAATCATACATTTTTAAAATATAAGTCAAAAATGACGGTGTGTATTCTTGCTAAGAGAAATTTTTTTTTTCTGCATTGGCTTCAATAGCATCACATAATTTCCTTATCTTTATTTGAAAATATTCAGAAAATGAACTTTTTTCAAATTTCATTTCCTTCATATCCTGAGAATTTTCCGCAGTACATAGCAACTGCTCCAATCTCTGACAAGCAAGCGAACCAATGATGCGAGATTCCATACTATCTGAATTTTCCATCAGTGATAGGCAGCCCCGCCGAACGCGCTTTAACAATGGTGGTTCTACAAAATTTGCCTGAAAAACAGAAAATGAATAGTAGAGCTTAACTTCAAATTTCGGTAAGCAGAAATATTTTCCATAATTTAAAAACTAAGTTTCAATTCAAACTATTACCAAACCAGAACACTGCTTATGAACGTCGTCTTGAGATTCTGACTGAAGCTTTCGTTTATTTTCTGTAGTTTCCTTCGTGAAATTTGGTATCTCCCCGGCAGAATCTTCATCCCGTCTTTCATCCAGATTAATACTTTTATTTCTGCATAAATCCAATTCGACTTGCATTTTCTGCATTCGCACAATATTTCTGAACCACAGATCTTGCTCCTTTTCACTGGGTAATTCATCGTTTTTTCGCCGGTTCCATCGTGTTTCATACAATTTCTTAATGCAGTCAGGGACCGAAAAATATGGACCATTTTTCTAAAAAACAAGAATTTAAGTAAAAAATACTCACTGAAATTAATTTACTAAATACTAACAGCAATAGTAATAAATAGTACGCTAAAGAATTAAAACGTGTACCGAAAGTAATATTACTAATGACATACGGTGGATTAACGAACCCTGATAGTGGCATCCTCCGCTCTGATAGCAGCTTCTCGTTCCCTATAAACTTTCTTTAGGAATGAAATTTTGACTAAATGTTCATCAACTGGTTGCCTAGCATATTTCCGCCAGATAAGTAATCGTTTACGCAAAGAAAGTGTTTTCGCTAATTTTCGATCCTGAAATGCTGGTAGTATATGAATTTTTGAATTTATTAAAATTTAATAAAATATGAATATGTTCAGTTAAAATCATCTTAATACAAACAAAGTAAACAAAGTTTTCCATTACATGGAATGAAATCGTATTCATAATTTCCAATCTTTTTGGAAGATTTTAATACCTTATACCGTTCTTCGATCTGCATGTTTCCGATGTAAAATTGAAGAATTCAAGTATGGCGATGGAATCTTTTTTAAAAAACAAGTTATAACTAAGGTTAAAATATATAATTTTATCTAACCAAAATGTGTTCTACATGAGCTGGACACATCCATTTATCTTTTGGAACTGAAGGAAGAGGAGGCGTGAGGCAATCGAGATGATAACAGAGTGAACAAAAATCACACTGAATCATGATCAACTTTTCATTTCTCCTGGAATCAAATACTAATGAAAAATTTTGATTTAATACAGAAACCGAAGTAATGTAACTAAACTATGAATGTAAGTGTAAATCGTGAATTCACTTATGAATGCTATGAAGATTCATTTAATGATATTCGTTAACTTAATATTAGCTTCAATCTGATTCAAAAACCACAGCTTTGTAAAAAAAATCAACTAACGATGCACAAAGATGACAGATTGCTTTTGGTGGTGGTGTTAATTGTGTGGATGCTAATCGCTCGTCAAACGGTAAAGATGGAATTTCAGAAGATAAATCGTGTGGTAAGGAGAACTGTTCAGCATTTGCAGCCAAAGCTGCATCAGCTAATACTGCTAGTGCACTTAGACCACCATCCGTACTTTGTTCTGTAGTACTGGATGTCGTTGAATGATTTCGGCGTGAGGAACAATCAACATCCTATAAAAAAACGGAAATACTTCAAAAATATTACTTTAATTAGAAATAAAAGATAATTCAAACAGCTTTTGCACCTACAGGTTTCTACTAAAGAAACAAACATGCTCACTGTGATTGACGGAGTTTCCATTAATGTATGTATTAAAAACATTCACTGATGAATTGAGAAAACAGTGGACAATATTACGGATAATTATTTGATTTGATTTAACGATAATGATTACATCACTTTTCAGAGATTAATAACCAAAGGCATTAATAAGAATATCTCATAGATCTTGCTTAGTTTTGTTTTAAGCTAAATGAAAATATGATATAGATTCAATAATTCCATACATTATTTATTTCTTCTCAAAATTTTAATAACGCATATTTTTTTGATCACATGCAAGTCTCAAAGCTTTTGCAAAATTTCCCAGAATATTTAGAAATAATTTCGAAAAAATTTTCCAGATAAAGATGTGAAAACACGACTATTTTATATATGTTCTAAATTCCATTTCAAAATCATATTTACAAATTCGTTACGAAAAAACACTGTTATAAGAAAAAATTTAGAACTTAAAATGCTATTTGTACTGTACAGAAGACGTGAAAGTCAGTTCTACCAAAAATTAAAAAACATTAATTTACCGATTTTGATAATTTTTTGCTCGCCTTTGGACTATTATCATTTGTGACTGCATGAGTACAACGATTGCACAACCATTTTCCACTTGGGATAGAACTTCGTTCAATGGGTGGTTCATGACACATCAGGTGAAATGATGCTGGACAACGATCACAGCATAGAAGCTCACCACCTTCCTACAAAATCCGGTAAAATTATAATGCTAACATTTGATGAAGAAGAAGCTACATGAGATCTTAACAATGTTGTAATCCTAATAAGATGACTAATTTGAACTGAATTCAAAATTCTAATTTTCAATTAAAAAAGCAGCTATTATATTTTCACGGATATCCGAATTTAAAGAAAGCTTTAATATACCATGCAGGAGCTGCAATATTGCGAATTTATCGATTTCCAACGTCGAGCTGGTTTTTCTTTTATCACCGACGATGTCTTCCTTGTTTTGTTGCTTGTTGTTGGGCATGCCGTACAAGTTTCGATATACTGCAACAAATTCATTAACTAATAAATTATATTTTCTATTACCGTTGACATGAACAGATTAACCTTAAAAATTTGTTTTCATTTAATTTTTTCTTAAATTTAAATTATTGTGTAATTCCTATAACTCCAAGAGAGATAGGATTCAATATATATCTAACTTTTTTTTCAACTTTTTTTTATTCATACAGTTGCAATTTTATCTGCCGGATACAACCGACTAGCTTTGTTCTTCAATAAGACAATGATAAGATGCGATTGATTTTTCATTTTTATAGGCATACAATTACACAACATAACACGTGCACACACACACACGCACACACACACATATACTTGCACAAGGAGATATGCAAATATGCAAATAACGATATTATAAACACTACGAAAATAATAAAATCAGTTTAAAAGCCACAAAACAAGAATAATAAAATCAGTTTAAAAGTAAGCATAAAACCAATTTGAAATTAGTGTAAAAAAAATATTTTAAAGGAGCTAGAAGATAGATGGAAAAAAAAATCCTATAATACCTCGAGAAGGCCGGTATCCTGATCATATATAGGTTCAATGTAATCTTTCACCTCGTTATCCATAACACTGCAATTATGAACATTTTTATATGATATTGTATGATATTAATGTGATATTAGATGATATATTTATAAGAAATACAAAATGCATAAAATATAAATAGAAACAATATAAGTGTATCTCCAAACCGATACACCTCTCTTTCCTTTCCTTAAGATTTATTGAATGATATTATCAAATTATCTCTTAATCACTTTTATAATTCTTTATATTCCAATTTCCAATGATTTCCAATCTAATCACTGTCTCATTCTTTCAAACTACATACTCATTACACTTTTTCCAAATTCTATCACTCTCTGATACATAAATAAAATACTTCCAGGAAAAAAAAAGATGAAATTCTTCGTAGACTGATTGAATCGAACTGATAACAGTATATCTAAAATCACTTCAAATAAACAAAAGAAGTATAGATTCTGAAGTAATCCTTACCTAAGTTCCGGAAAATGGTTCCGGGTAGGCACACTCCAAAAGCAACGTTTGATCTACAGTATCAAAAATGATAGAGAATTCGTTGTTGAGACTGTTTGTGTTGCAACTCAAATACGAACCTGCTAGTTACATTTCGGGCATCTTTTTCCGGTTTGCCGGAATTGTCGGGAAGTTTGGATGGGTTCGTCACTTTGGCACTGATAGTTCTGAAGATTGGCATACAGTCCGTTCGGAATTATTAATAGGTTTTAATAATTTTAACGAAAAAGATATTTAAGTCTCACAAATTTTCCGGAACTGTTAGATTTCTAGTTATTAAGTTTAGGAATTCTTTCATAATCATGAAAGAATGATTTCGTTGTTTTTTAAGGAAATTTTTTCCTGTTTTATTAGAATGTCGAAAATTTTAAACTTATTTTAAGTGTTTTTTGGTATCGTTAACGGAGTTGGGTTTTTCTGCAGTCTTAAATTTCTATTTATCTCATTCTTCGTTTCAATCTTCAAAGTCTATACGTATTTTTAAAATTTTAATATGATATTATCTATCTCTGCTCACTTTATTTCTTACTGGGAATCGTTTTAAAACTTAAATTAGCCATGTTGAAATTGCTAATAATTTCTCTTGCAGGAATTTTTTGAGGTGTACTAAAATGATATAGATGCATTGGATTTTTTTGCTTTTATCATATATCGGCATTAGTGTAAGCATCATCAATTCACCATCCATAAATAGTATGTCAGATACGGATAAAGAGGAGTATTGTTCTGCTTTAGTTCCATATGTGAAACCTATGATATTGCGGAAATTCTTTAGTGATCATAGAAATGTAACAGTCGGTGAACGAACGTTTCGTTTACACCAAAATTGGCAAAATAATGGTATCGCTGGAGTGATTTGGGATTCGGTATGATTCACTGATGGTAATTACACCGTATTTAGTAGTGATAATAATTAAACTGATATATAGTATATAGTATATTATAATATTCAGTGATATCACGTTTTAGTCTCACGTTCGATCACTACTAATGCAGCTTTATTAGCTTATCAGTTTTTCGATATCTTTATGATTAGGTAAAACTGATTCATATGTGCAATGATTCCTTTCCCAGAGATTAGAAGTCATGTTTCATACTTTTATGCTGAATTTAATTTTGATTGCTGCATTCATGCAGAGTTTTGGTCAAATTTCAATTTTATAATGGGACTGCTGCATTTTGAGTGATTTCCGCTACTTAGCTCAAATATGGTCTTTTTAGATTGCTACTACAACTATACTACACCTAAAATAAGTTTGACTTTTTAAGGGCATCGCTTTGGCTCGGTACATCTCGGAACATCCAGAAATGGTAGCTAATCGCACGGTATTGGAACTCGGTGCCGGATTGGGTTTACCAAGTATCATCGCAACCTATCAAGGTGCTAAACTTATCCATGTGACGGACCGAGTAAATGCTCTAAGTCTGCTAGAAGAAAATGTTCGTTGGAATGCAAACAAGGACTGTGACATAGAAATTTTTGCCTTTGATTGGAACATTGATCAACCGCTGCAAAAATATCAGGTAAAATATCAATGATCAGTTTCCACAACAGAGAATAAATCAATTCTCCATTCATTTCTCCCTTTGTTATGAGTTACTTGACATTCATAAATGTTGGAAAAATTATTTTAAAATTATACAACACTGTTCTACAAAATCTATGGATCCTTAAAAACATCTCATTAATCTGAATGTTTTTCCTATGCTGAGATGAAGAAATTTATCTTTTAAATGGGCTAGCTAAGAGTGATTTTATGATCAAGAATGGTGAATATATCAGAATAAAAATCTCCATAATATATCAGAGTTGAAAAAATTCCCAAAGTTCCACGGATGTGATCTGTGAAATATTCGATTATTTTTCAGGTTATTCTAGGAGCCGATCTCATCTATGGTGGCACTGAATTCGAATCGCTACTGAAATTGTTTCGGGATGCTAGTGACCACAATACGGTAATATATCTATGTAGTAAAATACGTTACCAAAGGGATCAAAACTTTTACAACCAACTTCTGCAGGAACAGTTTGATGTAAAAGAAATTTTTTACGAAACTGACTTTGCTGTAAAAATTTTCGAAATTAAAAAATTGGCAGATTATTACAACACACTACTCATCGAAATCTTGATGCAGAAAAAAATTTCATACCAGAAAATAAAAAACAAAAAAAAAACCAAAAGAACCAAAGAACCATAATTAAAACGAGACATAAAATACTCCTTACTGCAAGACTCACTGGTAAACAACAAACCACACAAACAAACAAGAGAAAAAAAACCTGGAGCTGAACCAACATAGGGGGAAACAAAAGCCCAAAAAAGAATAACTACGACCATCCTGATGACCCAAATTAAAAAAATTAAATAACCAATCTGCAAAAACAGCAAACTCTTAAAAAAGAGTGACCAATTATACGAATATAACACAAATAACTTGAACCACAACCCGTAAATAATTTTTTTCGTAATGAAAAAGTATTTCAATATTTCATATGAAAAAAATGTCACAATTATTATTCTAAACATATGTTAACCTGCGAATGTTAGCGTACAGTTGGTCTACTCAATATCCATGCCTGAACTGCTCATTGATCTTAACTGGCTATACTTTGGTGAATTCTAACTTATTAGCAACGAATGCAAAAAAGGCATAGCTCATAAGAAAACAAAGTAATTATGCATCATTTTTGTTAAATGTAGGTAACAACTAAAAGATTATGATTTTTGGAGTTCATATAAATTAGATGCTGTAATCAGTTCCTTTCTTTTTCGATATGACGAATTCGTGCAAGACACTCAGCAGCAATGGAAATTTCATATCTTTTCATGAAGTTTAAACAATTGTTACAGATCTCACTGCTTCCCATTTGGCAGGTACAGTTTTTTTGAACTGTTGTTCGCATGAATTCGAGACAATTCCTATCGTTTTTGCACTCCGAAAGCGATCGATGTTGTAAACAAATCCAGCATTCGTTTACATCATTTCCGCGATCATCTATAACCAACTGAAGTAATGAACTGAACTGCGTTAAGTTCACCCGAATATCTGCGGCCAATATTTTCTGAAAAAAAGGAAAATAGAGTGCTGGCTGGAATGAAACGTTAATAAGAGGTAATTGTTGCAGTATTCTGAAAGATCATTCATCAAAGCGATCAAACTTCTTTGTAATTTCTAAAATACTTATTTTAAAAAACAGTAAAGTTTTTACATTAGCAGGACATATTGTAGAAATTTGATAAAAAGTTTTCAAAAACACTTTTCCTATGTAAATGTCTAAGTGATTCTATGAAGCGCCTCTAGGCTATTATACTCTTTATGAAATAATAATGTATGGAATGATTACTTCGCAATAGTCGTTATATTCGACAGATGAGAAAGAAGATTTACAGTCAGCTAATTCCCTGTCTATATCCAACAGACGTTTGATTATCAGTTCAACAACCAAGTCGGCATTACTTGCATTAACAAAATTATGATTGATAGATACTGTATCTTCCTAAACACTATAATATCAATTACAAAATCAAGCATTGCAGAATTCCAACATAATGTAATTTGAAAGTCTTGTTATGTAAATTAGTCAAGTTAAACTGATATTTTTGAAAGTTTTAAAAGTGTATCGAAAATTCAATCAATGATGATTATGCGAGCAAAATGTTGGAAAAGAGAAAAAGAAGCTGTGTAACAATTCATATCATTAACTTATTTTAGAAGTTAGAGCTATATCCAGATAGAATCATCCTATCACCCATTAGACAATACTTTCAAAGTTGTGAAAATGATATGCTGACCAAATTATGCACTTGATGATACCAATTAGAAGGAACAAAAACAATTTCCTCTTCTTCCTGAATGAATGATATAATAGCAGCCTTAGGCCATTTGTCTTGAACCATTCGAATATCCTCTAAAAACGTATCACGGTCAATTCTAAAGCATTCCTCATTGTTCGGTAATACAAAATACCAGAGTTTTCGTCCGCAAATATTCGCTGACCAACTATATGAACTCATTACATCAGCGTGAAATGGTGTCCTAGAATTACATTGCTTTCATTATCTCACACTGTTGATCTAGGATAAAACAACCATCTTCGAGATGGTTTCTAAATTTTAAATGCTGCTTTTAAAACCGCGAACTTCTTTATAAAGCCACCTTAATCCTGAATTTTTTCATCTTTCTAATGCTTTTTTTTATGCGTATCTTTCTGTGTTTTCTACTTTTTAATTTATTTATCCTTTCTTTCTACATCATTTTACAACCTTTACAGATTATAAAAGAATTTTTTATTTTTCCATCCTTTCTACTTTCGCAAGCTATCATATATTTCACCTAATCATCTACTTTTCTCAAACTTGATTGTATAGTGCTATACCGGTTTCCAAATCCAAATTTCCAAATGTGTTCCATTATAAAAAATTTTTTCCTACTTACTAATCTATTCTAATAAAAATCCAACATACCAAGAATTTTTGGCTCCGAAATAAACGAAACGATAGTCGCCTAGTTCATTATGCTTATCATTTGACCATAATTCATTGTTTATCCAATCAAAACGTAAAACCGATGGTAATCCATACATTTCATATGACGTCCCTGACTCTCTAGAAATGTTAGTGAGAAATTAAAAAAGAGACAAAAAAATTCGTGATGATTCACAAACTATTTATTAACACACTGTTGAAAATGCCAATCCTTGGCATAGCCAATATTATTTGACCCATTGTTTGCTTTCATCATTTCGATATATTCTTTAAGTTTCACTTTTTGACAGCTTTGGGAACAAGAAGGCTTCTCATAATCCACACATTTTTCATAGTTTTCCAATACTTCATCTGTTCTTTCTTTGATCAGCGGTACTTCCATGTTCCCTACAATGAAAATCGCAATACTTATCTTGATAATAAAAGAGAATGAATGGTCTGTGAAATGAACACATTAAAGTGAATAATAAATTCTGAAAAAAGAAGAAATACTATGACTCAAAGGATAATATACTGTTCAGCTAATCATAGCTGATCAATGATGTAATAAATATTAATCGGTTTTCACATTATCAACGTCAAATCTCCTAGACTATATCAACCAGAATGCTTCGAACATTTGGTTAGATGCTTTCTACTACTGTCAGTTACGATGATCCGTTTGGGATCAGTTTTTTTTAATGAAACAATACAAAAACCTAAACTTGCTGAAGTAAAGGATGAAAAAAAAAACATTCATGCTATTGAGTAAAGGTAAAAATAGTGTTAAAATCACCAATATTCAAAGAAACGTTTTTCAAAATTGTAAATTATAAAGTAAATATTCGTCTAAAAGTAATCGCTTAATACTACTGGGCAATTTATTAATTTATTGTTTTGTTCAAAAAAAATTTACCATAATGTTTAATAAAAAACTCGATATTTACAATATTTTTCCCATTTATACATTTCACCCATTGTTGTCGACTTTTCCATTTAGCTATTGTTTTGGTGTGCATTCTACAAGGTTGATTTTTGAGCATGAAATCAATGAATACATCAAGCGCTTTTGTTTCTTCCAAGCATATCACTGGAAATGTTGGTGAGTGGAATTCTGTCGAATGTTGGTGCAACTGTCTTTTCATTACCGCCTTCTTTATTTCCAATCAATATCTGCAAATATTTGCTTAAATTTAACTTAAATCCTATTTCTTTCGAAAATTTGAACAGCGAAAAATACATTCTCAGAAAAATTCACATTTCCCATTTTCATATTATCTGTCTCATCCAATCATATAAATGCTTTTAATCTTAATCATTTTTCAAAATTACATTCTCCAATAATAAATCACATTTATGTTAAATCACATAAATCATATTTATGTCCACTACGCAATTTCTATTTTTATTTCAAGAAAAAAAAATAAAAATAGTGCTAGCAAGACGGAGACAACAAAGATTGATAAAAATTTAATGACAAAATATATTTTTGTACAGATTGAGAAAATATGTAAATATATAGTCATTACAACATGACCAGTGATTAAGAGTGGAAGGAAAATTATCATTTCTCAAAGAGAACAGAGAGAGTAAAGTGGTTCTCACAATTTTGGGAATCGAAATTTTGAAAAATATTGGATTGGAGTAGTGATGGGGAGCAAGTGGGACGACAGGTAAGAGTATGCTAATCAATAGTTGTGAATTAATTAATTAATTTTAACCCTCAAAAATTGCACAGGTGTTACATTTAAAGAAATTCAAAAATTGACTGCTAACAAAGGACCGTATTCAAATCGCCAAAAGGATAATTGAATTTAGTTTAGCATCAGATGGGCATATTACGGAAGGATCGGTTTTTTTTGTTTTAATTTGCAGATTGAATCGGTCATGTTTTCCTAGCAAGTAAACCAATGTCGATCATGTTTTCTAGAAGTGATCCAATATCGATCATGTTTTCTGGCAGGTAATCCAATATAAAGCTTCAATTCATTTAATGGATGTCGATCTGAATCCGGATGTTATCACTGGTTTGTTTAATTTCTGTTTTATATCCATTTCTGTTGGTGTTGTGAAATTTAAATAAATTTTAAAAAATTTTTGAATTAGTACCTTTGCAAAATTCAGTGCTAGTATTTAGTGCTTATATATAAGCAGTTATATTCATCTCCCTCAGTATCTGTTAAAAAATGGGTCATTAGTAGGTTTTTCTAAGAAAACAAAGACTTATATTTTAGTATTCAAATATTGATGAGTTTAAATTTTTATCCATTTAAATTAGTGTATTTGCAATGATTCACCTATGACCATCCACATTTAATATGAATGTTTCATTTGCAACTTACTGCTTCAACGATAAAATATTCTAGAAGTGCATATTCGATATTAGAGGGTTTTACCTTTTTTTGGTTACACATGATTTTATTTGTATGACTTGAATTTTGATTTGTATCGAATTTTTCATTTTTGAGAGGCATGGCGGAGTATAAGAATGAGAACTGCACTTGATGAATGCACAAATGTTGATAAAAAATCAATGGAAAGACTATTTTCTGTATTGGAAGAATTGAATCAACTAACTAAATATGATGATCCAAGTTCTGTATTGGAACGCTGTAATTTTTCTGAATTGGTTTGTTGTAATTTAATTTCACATAAAAGATTTGCATGATATTCAGTATATGTACTGTTTCAATGTTTCGATACCTAAAGATGTGTTAATATTCAAGAAGACTATTTTCAGCATGCTTCTTGACTTATTCAGCTTTAATTTTTTTTTCAGAATAAGCAACATATGTTACGTTTATGGCGTGCAAAAACAGATGACGATATAAAATGGGGCATCGATGTAGTAGTAGCTAATTCAAATATTCGGAAAAGTCTGCATCCGAAGATTTGGTTAGTTGTTGATGGACAGGAAATTGAAATGAACCTGGAAGTTTTTGCTAAATTAAGGTGATAGTTTTATACCTTTTTTAATAATGCTTTTCGTTTGTATCAGAAATTTTTGAAGCTTTATTTTCCAAACTATTCTCTATAGAATTTTTAAATTCTTTGAAATTTCCACTGCTTGATTTCATATACTGTATATTTCAATTTGCTATCAAATATTCAGCAGCGGATTAGCAACTTGCAGAGATAGTAACTATACATAGAGTTTGAAAGGTTTATTCATTGTCTTAAATATTGCAGTTAAACTTTTTCAGATTTGAGGTCTCTCGAGCACTCAGTAGGATTAGTCATTATGCATAATTGTCGCTAGGATATTCTCTTGTTCTGCAGCATGTATTCGTTAGCATACGTGGATAAATTGCTAAATTAAATGAAGCTTATTTATCCGATCCAATTAATTATAGACGCATTTTTGTATCAATAATGAATGTAAGATATATTTTACACCAATTTTGTTTTTATCCACTCAAAATTTTTTCTCCATATTGAAATGAAATGTCTCTATTGCCTTGTATGATTTCCTGAGTTATTTTATTTATTCCGATAATATCACTTGATTTTACCTCCTTTTAGCTATTTATGTTGCTAGTAGTGCAGATGCTTCCTTGTGTCCATGATCGTTAAATTTCAATAAATTTATTGTATTTACTTTCGGAATAAATATTAATTCTTAATTAATATTACAGCTTTATATGTTTAATAAGAAGTTTTGAGAAAAGAAGATCTCTTCCTATTATTGGCTTATTATTTTTGGCTACACTACCGAAAAACATTTCAAATATTTTGGTTTGAAATCAGTCCTTCAGTCCCATACTGCTTTTTAAAAGCCAACATCAACCTACTGAAATTAGCGACTTTCTTCCCGTTATATCCCTTCGTCTTATTTTTAAACTGAAATAATTGTGCATTACAAATTGTTACAAATTAGGCGAAATTATTTTAAAATTTCTATAAATTTTGTTGAGGACTAAAGATTCAAAATTCCATATAGTTAGGTTTTTCATTTTGTTGAATTTGCTGTTTCATTTGAAACCCGTAATTCTATAATTGAGTCATTTCCAGGTTGAAAATCTTTTCCCAAACAAATTATTTTCCGAAACAATATCAGAGAAGCAGCTATTTTATTTCCATTGGAGGATCATTTTTGAAAAATTATTGAAATAAGCAGAAGAATTCGTGCTTTTTGCTTAAATTATTTTGTAACAAAATTTAATCAGATTTGATTTAGAAACTTCGGGAAACATTTATATCATTTATATTTGTATCATAATATCTCCTGATCTCGGAAAAAAAGTTTTTAAAGCACTTGATTTCTTTCCATATCAATTTACTAAATTACAACTACAAAGAGGAATATTTTTAGATCAATATAGTTCGGAATATTCAACAAAGAATTCCCATTTTCTACTTCGAAAAGGCTACGATAATTTAAATGAAAAGTAGAAATATCAACTGATAGAAGAACCGTTCAACTCCAAATAAAAACCCATTCAGTTATGAAAAGGAATATCTATAGATTACAGACTATTTTTTGCTATTAAATGTAAAAACTCTGAGAAAAATTGTTGAATTCTTATCCGCTGAAATAAAAATGAAAACATTGGTCATTACAGCCGCGCAACTTCAATATACTTCTGGATCATAGAAGAACAAAAACATCAGACCACTCTTCTAAGCCATTTAAATAGATTCTCTAACATAAATAGAACTTTAATATAACCGAATCTTTATATTTTTTTTATGGGAAAAATGTAATAAATAAATGACGATAAAACATGCAAAACAATATTTTAAATAAATTCAGTTTTTTGTACAATCTCTATTTTTCCACTGATCTTTGGAAAACGAAATGATAATGCAAATTTGTTCAACCGAGAGCATTAAACAACAGGTCATTGAATACTTTAAAAACTTGTTGTTTCTGATAATTTATGCAAAAATGCTCAAATAAATCAATCAATAATCAAGCTTTACTTATGAAAGGAATACCACTTCCTCCTTACTATCAAAATTCTCCAAAAATAAGCTCTGAAAGATTTTTTGAAGAATAATTTCAAGTCTCGATTACGTATTATCCTTAAAACACAGATAGATATTCGAATTTGGAACAAACAAAATCTAAATTTTAATAGTTTCAAACTTCACTTTTAACTACCAATGTTTCATACCTCCATTGTGATAAAATCGCATATCAAATTTCAGTAGCATATTTCTCAAATGATTTTAACTTAGAAGTTAAAAGGGTTTGATGATTAGTGATAGAACTGTGCTTCGATTTTCGGCACGAAGCTGTTGTCATTTCTCACTGTAATTAATGTAAAGCTTTGAACGTATAGAGGAACGGTGTTTTCGTGACTTTGTCCGGTCATAGATCGTGCGGGAGAAAACGGAATGTATAAAAACGATTCTTTCTGTTGATCTGACAAGTATGACTTCATCCGGTTGATTTCTCGTCCTTCAAAACTTCTACTCTAAGAAATGTTTTTCAGCAACAATTTGCAGATTCTACATTTCCAAATTAATTTATCTTCAGAAATCGTTCTCAATCATGCTACTATCATATTATTTCGCAGTGTTTGTGTTGCCGTCGTATATCGCACAAGTAACCGTAAGTAAATAAGAATTTCGTATAAAATGAGTATTCATAAATTTCTTGTCGTAGAAATTAAATATCAAATCATTCATTTCTTGCTTATTCTTTCATCATTTTTAAACTGATCGATATTTTGCGATTATATCCTGCAGTAGAAATCAAATTGAAACAGAAAACACTTGTACATTGAATCCTCAAATCATTTTTGTGACAACGATTTGTTACTAATCCTCTGGTATTGCAGCACAGATGCTACAATAACGTTTTATAGTACCGTTGGTTATCCCTAGCTAAAAATTTTCACATCTATAAAAGAATTATTTCGAACTATTTTAGGTATCAAATGTGCCAATACGAATAGCACCAGCCGATTACTTCAAGCAGAATTCGGTAAAACGGTTTAAGTTAGATGAAAGAAGTTACAACCAGGAATCTTTAGATGGTTCAGAAAAGAGAAATGGGAATGAAATAATGACTACAGCTAATGAAGCAAACGGAATTAAGTACGAATATGACGTATGCAGTAAGCAATACGATCTGCGAAATCACACGAGAAAACATACGGGTGAAAGAGAATTCCGATGTGACGTTTGCAATAAAACATTCACACATCGCCGAAATTTGAAGAAACACAGATTCATGCATCTGAAAGAACCAATACTAAAATGTGACGTATGTAGTAAACAATTCCGATATCCAGACAGTCTGCGAATTCATAAGAAAATCCATACGAACGAAAAACAATACAAATGCGACATATGCTATAGGCGATTCCGGCAGTCCGGTACTCTGCGAAATCACAGAAAAATACATACCGGCGAAAGAGATTTCAAATGCGAAAAATGTAGTAAAGCATTCACAAAACGCGCTTATCTAGAATCACACAAATTGTCGCACGGAACGGAACGACCATTCATATGTGACGTATGCGGTAAGCGATTCAGATATTCATGCAATCTGTATACTCACAAGAAAATACATATGGCAGAAAAAGAATTCCAGTGTGACATATGCGATAAAGCATTTGTACAGAATTCAAATCTAAAGAAACATAGATTGATGCATGCGAAGGAACCATCATTTGAAAATGATAAATGCGATAGGAAATTCACCCGAAATTCACCTCCTCAGGAATACGTAAAGAAGCGTGAAAATCCTGAAAACCTGTTTTCAACAGTAAGTTCCTCAATTATACCTGTAATTGAAGATATCTTTGCCACGGATGCATTGATACAGGAA
>JABVXU010000817.1:0-19336 GCA_013365365.1 Cruorifilaria tuberocauda
CATATAAATTTTATATTTTATTAGTCTTATTTTTTGTGTTGCAAAATTTTCCGGTTCTCATATCTTGAGAAATGATTAGAGAAGATAGAAGAAAAGCAGAGAAAATCTGTTGAAAATATGAAATAACATTCATTTAATTTTTTTTTCTTGTCAAAATTGATAAATATCTGATTAAAAGGTTTGAAATTTAAAATAAAACAATGACAAGGTCAAAAGCAAAATCAATTAAAATTGCATTATAAGAATAGTTAATTTAGATTGATAAGTACAGGTATAATTTGAGATTTTGAGATGAAATTCTCAATTAAGGCCATTCAATGTTATTTGAAAGAACTCATTTCGAATGAAAACAATTAAATATAAAAAATAAGAATTACTACATTTTCATCCAGTTTTATCAGTATTCAAAGAGAGGAAGAGAAAGAAAGAAAGAGAGGGAAGAGATTAGTTAATTGCTAATTAATATGATAAATAATGAAGTTATTTGTTGTATAAGATCGGAAATTAAAAAGGAAGAGAAATTTATGTTCAAATTTGATAATTTTTAATAATTATTTCAATTATGAAATAATAAAAGAAATAATAAAAAAAAGATTAGAAAAAAATGTACTTCACAATCCTTAGCTATTGTTTAGTTTCAGTTCTAAATTACAGGATAGCTTTTTCTAATTTTATTTATTTATTTATGAAAAATGAAAAAATAAAATCTTCCGATATTCACTTTTCAGAACTTCCCACCTCTTAGAAATTAAATTAATTGCAATTTTATATTCAAAAATTTCAGCATTGGAGTATATCAATATATATAGCCGCTTTTTACGTGTGTTTAATTCACGCGTTGCAACGTTATCAACGAACTCGTAAAGCGTGGAATCTTCGTTTACCATTATGCATATGGAATGCTACTCTTTCAATATTCAGTCTTATTGCAACAATTAGGTGAGGAATGAAATGAAATTTTTATTAAATTTATTCTTTAAAATTTTATAATCAAAAAATAACTCTGATATTTTTTGAAGAATAAAAAGTAGAACGAAAAATAAATGAAAAAATTTCATATATCAAATTTGTTCATGTATAAATATAATTCGATGAAAATTATTTTAATATTCTTCAATAATTCAGAAATAAGTATCATTAATGATTTCTTTGATATTATTAAATATAAATTACAATTATCATTATTATTTACATTTAGTACATTTTAAAGATAGTGGAAAAAAACTTTTTTTTCACTAAATTTTAATTATTATGCTAATTTATAAGAGTATAACAGAAAGAAGAATTGATTAATAAGACAATAGTAACGATTAATTGAAAATTAATTTAATTTTCCAATTTCAGAGATTTTCTTTTTTATTTAAGATTTGGCGAAGAATTTTACAGTACGTTAAAAACACGTCCGTTCGTGCATTCAATTTGTTTTTCAATTTCACCCTTTCAACCGGCTGCTGTTTGGGCTTTCGCATTTGCCGTATCGAAAGTTATTGAGCTTGGCGATACCATTTTCCTGCTAATGCGTAAGAAGCCAATAATATTCTTACATTGGTATCATCATGCTGTTGTTCTTATCTATAGCTGGAATGCTGGTAATTGTTTTTTTAACTGTCTAAATTTTTATACTTTTTCCTTCGAAATTAAACTTTAATTATAATAACAATTATTAGCTATTCTATCATATGTTGGTTTTTTCTTTATATCTTAATGCTAATAATTTATTATTGAACAATTTTTTATCTATTATCAAACTTTTATCTTATTATCATAATATGGTATTTATGATATCGCTAGATCAATAGATACGGTATTTATGATAATCAGTGATATGAAAATAATTTATAATAATAATTTGTATTTTTTAGCAACTGAATTAACAGCTCCAGGCCGTTGGTTTATTATGATGAATTTTTTTGTACATTTTATAATGTACGCATATTATTCGATCACAGCATGGGGTATTCGACCACCAAAATTACTTTCAATGTTTGTTACTGTCTTACAAACATCTCAAATGCTTATTGGTGTACTTATTTCAATGATGGCACTTAAGCAAAAACTTCGAAATGCCGTAAGTTTATTGCATTTTCTCGATTTCTCATTATTCCAATTCATTGAATCATTCGATCTCTTCGTCGATTTAACATTTCAGAGAGAAAAGAGAGAGAGAGGAAGAGAGATGAAATATGTCATGATAACATATATTTTAAGTGATTACAAAAATTACCATTCAACTGTGACACTTACTTTTACTCTTTAGTTTTGAAGATTTACAATATAAAACAATCTAAAATTAATTGATTAATAATTGTTGATCACTCGTAGATTACTGTGTAGATATTTGTAAAGATGAATTTAGTTATTCTATCCTAATAGAAATTTATTAGAATCGTGATTTTTTTTTTGACGCATTCTCTCCGTGTCTATTAAAAATTCAAATAGCAAAGATGCGGCAAAGTTACTAGTTAAAACTTTCAAATTCGTAGGATGAAGAGAAGGAATAATCTGATAACATTGATATTTCCTTTACGGATTTTTAATTGTTATTGTACATTGTTATGACATTAAAATAACAGTCAAGAAAGCTATAGTGAGAAATTAAGAAAATTATCATAAAAGTAATTGAAATATGTCAGTGATAAGAGTAAAATTGTATCAAATATGATTGAAATTGATGTTTGAAAATTTTTATACAAAAGTTACTGTCACCTATTAATCCAATGAATGAATGCTTTCGTGATATAATAATGAAATTAACAAATAGATTCGTTGTAACTATTTATTGATTGATATTTCCAAGTTTTCTTTTTTCAAGAAGTTTAATATAAACGGTGATCGTATATTATCATTTGCTATCCGGTAAGTAGCAATAAAAGTATCTCCATGAATGTTTTTTATTAAAACATTGGAAACAATATATTTTGTTTTTTTTAAATGTATTTTTTCCTAAAATTCAAAAATTTAAATTCGATTTTTATAGGTTTGTCAACAATCAATGGATAATCTTGCACTTTCTTTTGCGATTTATTCATCATTTGCTATACTTTTCATACGATATTTCCATGATGCTTACATGAGGCCGAAGAAATTTTTCGAGAAGAAAATTGAATGAAAATCACTTCAACAATTATTCGGTTAATAATTTTTAATTACCCAATCAATAATTTGTACTATCTGATTAATAATATTTGTAGAAAGAAAAACAAAAAACGGAGAGCTATATTGTAACAAATATTATCCTGTAAACTGATAACTTTAGTAATACAGATTTCATTTATACAATCGTCTTTATACTATTATTGATTGACGCTTTATTATATTTCCATCATTTTCGTTTTTCTTTTTTCTATGAATATTTTACCAATTACAAATAATAATTTTTTTTGTTAAAAAAAATTGTAATGTGAAGTTCTGTTCGTTTTTTTTATGGAACTTGGAGAAAACACCTGTACATATTATTTTATATCTTGAAAAACATTTTTAATTATGAACAAAACAAAAAATAAGGATGAGAGATAAGAAAGCATGAATTAATGGATTTATGGAAATTTTAATTTTTATTTCAAGTCAAAAAGTGAAAGTATAATGGAGGAAAGAAAAGAAATTAATTAAAGGGTTTTACAATTTTATCAAAAAGTACAGTATAAAAAGTACAGAATAACTGAAATATAAATAATCAGGAAACTTTTATCTATTATTTTTATATAATTATATGTTAATTTATTATTATTATTATTACCATTTATCATTAATAGCGAATATATTTTCGGGGATTCCTTATAAGAGATATGATTATATGATAAGAACTTGTATAATTTTCCCATTTACAATTTAAATCGAATTCAAATATAATATCAATGATTTTTGCTGATTTCATTTCATATGTGCAATATTTCTCGAAGGCTTAATTAAACTAATTCATTCATACGATATTACTATTTTACTCAATTTGAATTTGAAAAATAATTTCAGTCAGTCTTAAAACAAAAGATAGAATAAAGTAATTGCTCCCTTATCGTGTTATCGTCATCGTTTGTGATAAAAAAATTATTATTTTTAGATATTACTTAATTTTCCTTTTTATTGTTGCTTTCATTTAGAAAATATTTTAATTAAACACTTAATTTAGACAAAATTTTATTAAAAAAATTATTATAAATGATGGAATTTTTTCTCATAAAAAAGACTATTACAGTAATACTTGAATTAATTAAGAACAAATTCAATTAAATTTTAGGTTTGAAAAGTTTAGAGAGAATATTTAATGTATTTCATATTGCCTTAATAAATTCCATATATTTAATACATTCCATATTCCTTCAACAAATCCCATAGGTTGTATATGTTTTGTAATTAATTACTGGTTTTGTTTCTCATGTTTTTAGGAGTTTAATGAAGATAATTATGATTAATCATGTAATGGAATGAGTTTATTTGTTTTTTTCTAATTGTTAAATGTTTACTTCACGTACATAATTTCGTAAATCTTGGGTGATTTATAAATTAAGAATAAAACTATACCAAATGTGCTTTTCCTGTGTAAGCATATACAAAGCTAACATCCAATTCAAAATACTGAAAATAAGTATTGGAAGTTTTTTTGTTGTTAATATTATAAATGAGATAAAATTAATGATTTAACAATATTAACGATCTTTGTATGCATATGTGTTTGTTGTTTCAGTGTAAATCATACGTATTGACATTATCAATTATCCATCATCTGAATTATCAATTACCTATTATTTGCAAAATATTCAAAAATCTCTTCGTGCTTTTGCTATAAACAATATTCGTATTTTTAATTTAAACTTTTATTTTGTTCATTTCATTACTTCATCAAATCAATTTTACAATAATCTATTTAACTTTCCATTTTATCAATAATCAATTAGTTTTCGGTACATAATTCCAGTCCGCATTAAATTATATCGATTGATCTTTCTATGTTTTAAAATATCGAGAGTTTTCAATCGTTTTTGAATGATTTCAGAACTTTTAAAAACAGAAGAATGATTGCACTTCGCAATAAAACACTGTACAGACAGATTATCAGGAAAATGTTATGCAAATTGAAATATGTTTACGCAACATCTGAATTTACTTTTGATTCAACTAATTCAACTTGAAGAACAAAGAAATTCCATACTGCCGACAATACATAAGTTTTTTGTCAAAATAAAACATAAAGTATCGGTTAATTATATATGCATGGAATGCAATAAAATTCATTTTCTCATGAATTTCATCTTAAGTCATGCTTCGATAAACATAAAGTGATCAAATATTGTATTAAAGAGATATAAAAAAATACTGAGCTATAAATTGCAAAATAAGACAACCGTAAAGTAATAAACCATGTACATTATTAGCTATGTACATTATTGAATGAAATGTGATGTCATTGAAAATATAAATTCAAAACAAATTAGACATTTGCAGTTTGGAGAAAGGATAAACTTAAAAGATATCATTCAACCAAATATTGCGAAAAATTAATGATGCCGAGTACATAATTTGAAATCTATTGCACTTCCTTATCTATCTAACTGCATTCATTCTTTAAATCATATTTTTAAAGAAAATCAGAGATGAGCGAGAAAATAAATTAATCATGTACTTTAAAATTACTTCGTAATCAGTAAAAAAATTTTCCTCTATTTCAATTCAGTGTTACTTCAACTGCAAAATAAAAATTAACCATAATTTATAAATCATAACAATCTTTATCCAAGTCTTCCTCATGCTTTGCTAAAACATTGAATATATATTCCAAATCATCACTGCCTTCATGTTTTAACGATGATCCTCTGTTTTTTCCATACAGCATTTCATTCAATTCTTCGTAACAGTCTACTTCATCCTGTTGCAAATTTTTGTTTAGAAATGAAATAGGTTATAAGTCCATGAATTGGCACTTCTTACATGACACTACTAAATAATAGTTTTGCAAACAATTGTATGTAAGGTTTGAAACATAAACTGAAACGAAAAAATCATAAACAGCTAAGCCGATATTTATAATGCTATTCATTTAATCGGAAATAATAATCATAATGCGAAATGAGAACTATATGACTAACCTCAAGGAATTTTATCAGTAAATCTTTCAATTCCTGGTTTTTATCATTAATAACTAAAGCTGCACATAAATCGATAATTACGCGATGTAAAGCGATATCTTCATCATATAAAATTTTTGGTATGAGATCAAGACAAAGCTTTTCCGTTTGTGGCAGACCATTTCGTAGTATCTGGACAGCCTCTATCCTAAAAAATAATGATATGTGAACAATAATAGAAAGATAGGAGTGGGAAAAATATATGGTTTCAGTAAATTTTAATTTGCGAATTTCTTCGAAAAGAAATTGACCTTGGAGCCGAATCGGAATCTGAAAGCAGTACAGACGCAGCTATGTTGTTCACATCCACTCGATTTCCAATTTGGTTTAAAAAAACTAATGCTTCACACCTGACGTAAGATTCTTCGTCGTTTTTGATCATATCGATAATATAATGTATCAATTCTAGAATAAAACAATTTTAAAGTTGGACTAACCTAACCTCAACATTTGCAAGAATGATTTACTACCTCTTGTAATATATTTTGATGAACACAATGCAGTGTATTATTATAATGTAGAAATATCTTCTTTTACTTTATTGCAGAATAACCAGTGAAACATCGGTAGAGTACAGTTGTAATGCATTTAAAGCTTACCAAATCCATTATATCCATACTTGATTAGCACAGTGAGATGATTTAAGGCATTATCTCTGCATTCCCATTTGGGCGAATTAAGTTGTTCGACTGCTTTCGAAGCTAAAACCGGAATAATTTTATTATTCCATATTTCTGACTTTTGTAGCAATGCATTTAAAACCATTGGACTTATCTGAAAAATATTCTGTAATAAAATTCAATGATTTATTTCATTTAAATTAATTTTGTATTTTCCAAGCAATACTCACCAAGATAATTTTCTGAAATGATGTTAATTTAGGAAGCAAATTTCATACAAATTACGCAATTCTTAAATTATATAAATGACGTGTGACTTCATATGATGTACGTAACATTAAGATAATTTTTCCGATTATGCTTTGCCTTCGTCTTTTAACATCAAAAATTTTTAATTTAGTGGAGAAATATAAATATAAATAAATTTCTACCATATTGTGACGTTCCAAAGTATCATATAAAGAATCGAGAATAACAACGGACGGACTTTTAAGGTTTGCAACAAATTTGCTAGCTAATAATATGTTACGTTCTTCATGCAATATGGACAAACCACGTTCCAAATAGTCTGCTAAGTGTACTAAAAAACATAAAATATACATAAAATATAATATTAAAAAATGCTTTTCGTTTGCACAAAGTAAAATTCAAAAAATAAATCATGGACCGGCTACGCGATATGGAAAATGACAGGGGCAAAATTGGAAAATTTTTAAATTGCATTTCTGAACAAAAATAAGGGATGGATACAACCAAACAATTAAATGGATATTTGTGGCATAAAATCGGCGAAAAAGATTCACCTTTATCGGAATAATGTCCTAATTCTACCAAATCCAATAGACGCAAGTTTGCACTGTCCCATACAACTTTGATTAAATCTGTACGGCCCCTAAATTATCACAATCACTAAATTAAATAAAAGTGCAAACAAAATGTAATCAACATCGCTTTTTAAAAAAAAAACATATAAATTAGAAGTATAAGAAAATCACATTCAATCATCCTTGGGATGATCGTGGGGGCCAAGTGACAACTTTCATCACTCAAAGCCCGATGAGCAGATTAAAGTTCTTAGTAATTTTGCTGCGATTCTACGCTTTTTATGCATTGTAGTTATCATCCTCATATTATTCAATAATTACAGATTTGGAAAATTTAAAAATACAACTAATAAATAAATATCGTTGCGAAGATATAATAATAGAAGACTATTGCTCACCTCTCAAGTCTGAAAAGAATACTAGAACAAAATTCATAATAATCAAAAAAAAACTTACATAGCAATTAATTGCAATAAAATCTCATTCCTGATATGAATAGAACACCAGTCATCATCAAAAAATATTTCCTCATCCACTTTCCTTTGTTGTCTGTAAAAATCAGGCTCTATCATATGTATCAGAAAAAGATCATCCTTCCATGAAATTCTATTTTAACAAAACTCACTGCATTATTTCATTTCTTTTTTTGATTAAAATCTCCTGTTTAATCACATAATGAATAGTTTTGAATTTCAACAAAAATGGATATGAATGAGTCTGACAACAGTATGATTTTGTAGAGGAACTGGATCTGTAAGGATTAGGACAGAGCCAACTTTCTAAGGTCGATAATACATAGAAACAGAAAAAATCGAGTTTCAATATTGTAATGAATTCTAGTTCCAACATTATAAGCTGCACAATTTTCTTAAACTAGCTACACCGCTCAACGTAATTTATGAAAAAAAAATCCAAAAAGAAACAGTGTTTCGCTCACACAAGTTCAGCCAAAAGTTTGCAAAAGTGGAAATTCATCGATATAACTTCACATTCAGAAGTGTTCATATATTCAGTTCGGTTTTCAAGATTTTTTGCCAACACGAAAATTTCTCGTGACTGTTCTACGGTTACCAAACTTGGATCATGTAAAAGAAGCTGTGATAATCTGAAAGAAGAACTCGCATAAAAATTATTGAAAAAAGAAATTCATAATATCAAAATTATGCAATTGCACGTGCTTATGAATAGAGCATAACAAACCGAATCTCAATTAGAATTTGAATCACAACAAATTTAAATTGAGAAAAACGACAATCAGAAAAGATGAATTAACCTTTTGCGCCATACAAGATTTCCCACACATTTATCAGATAATCTAGAATCGTTTGTCTTCAGTAGCTCAATAACGGCAAAAGCCCAAGAAGGATCATATTTTCTTCTGAATATCTTGTCCAGATAATTGCATATAGTAACATTCAAAACTGAATCTACATTGTCATTCATCAACTGAAGACCTTTCTGAACCGCTTCTAAAAAAATTTTAATCAAAGTATCGATTAACAGTTAAATATTACTGGAAATATATTTTCATTCAGTTAAGTGAGACGAATAGGGATATCACACAGAAATCTTGACAAATGATGGTTATTTCCATTCCTTTTATTTCACTCAAACTTTTTATCTTACTATGTGATCGCTATGAACAATTACAATGTATATACACATCGGGGAGCGAAAGAGAGCAAAATTTCTTGCTTACGGAAAGCTTATGATTCGATAATCTAACTTTCTGTAACTTAAAAACCTTCATATTTTGCCTCTACCCAGTTAATACATACCAGTTGTAGGATTTGAAAAAGAATGATTTCAAATTGACCTTGTCAAATTTTTAAGTTACCCCTAAGGACGACTTGAATTAAGTAACACATCAGTTTTTTCTAATCTTTAGACCTTAATCTATTTCATTTTAATCTGCAAAATCCAAAAATATAGCAGAGTACCTTCATCTTCATATGAAAAATTTCTCTCCTCCAACTCATAATAAAGCGCAAATAAAACGTTCATAACTATTATCGAACCATCAAACATTGGACTCCTCGAAAATTGTCGAACAACATCTTTGATAAAATCACAGTTCCATAAATTTTCATCACCGTTCGATACTATCTAAAAAGTAACGCATAAATCAGGATATTTCATAGTTACTGGGAGGGAAATTCGAACTTAGTTGAAATTCATATAAATGGAACTACATCTTCTTAAAGTTTGAAATAAAATATAATATTACTTCAATATGCTCTTATTCCATCTTCCTAATTTAAGTTACTCGAGACAAAGATCTCTTCATTCCATTTACCGCTCACCTCTTTGATTAAACTGAGATGAATAAAATAGAAGTTGCTTTGATTTGTTAACCTGTCGGTTCCGGATTTTAATGATTCAATCAATACATTATTTGTTTCACTGTCTGGAATCAATCACGTAGGACTTATTACAAATACAACATTGACTGTTTGAATTCCAAATTCAAATAATTTAATACAAGACTAATTTTTTCTAAATTTAGAGAATGGCATACTACTTCTACTCGTTATGAAAGTTCTCTTATCATCTGTTCACTTCAACAATGAATCTTGAGACATTTTCCTTTCATAAGACTTCAAACGGTATTTTCTTCCCATTAACGGAATCTTTTTAGCAAACGATAATTTTTGTCCACATCTTTAATGTGAACACAAATGTATACCAAAAAATTCAAAAGTGAAAAAAGTAAGCAACCTTTTGGTATGGCTTTCACCAATTTTTCAATCCAGTAATCATCGTAATCGACAGACGAATTTCTGACTTTCTTCAAAAATTCTCGCAGTCTACAACTACTGTCGCCCTGCATTACACCTTAAATGAAGTTTGGATGAAATCTATAATAAACTGAAGCTAACAATACCAATTTGTAGCAAAATCCATCTATTCAAACGATTCAGTTTCAATTAATGGATACATTCAGATGTGATACTGACGAATACTACTTCCCAGATATATTCTCTTCAATAATTATCACATTAGTTATTTATAAATCTAATCAATTAGAACCGTTTGAAACACTTCCTATACATACTCCTATTCTGGTCTTAAAGGCTTTTCATTCGAAGGCTGAGATTCTCTTAGGTCTTTTAAGATAGCAAAGAAACTCAATGAGTGGGCAGAATATCCCTAATTGACCAATGCATGTAGTATCATCCTCCAATATTAATGGAACTTCGCACCCACATGTTTTGAGGATCAGGTCGTAAAACAAATATTTATTAAGAATGTTATAAATAACGAAAAGAACAAACAGCTAAGCGAAAGTTACAATTTGATACAATTTGAAAAAGGAATTCGAAATCAGCCATCGATCAGTTACTTAAAGCAATCAACAATTCCATGAGTTAGAAAAAATTAGGCAAATATTAAAGTACTAATCTGCAAAACTATGAACTATTCCAAATTTAAAGACTACGAATATTATTCTCTCACAGTCACATTTTAAATAATATTCTTATAAACAACTGAAATAATTAGGAATCACCTTTCTGGGATCGATTTTGGTATGAACTCGGAACTTTTCGAATCCATGAATTTCATATCTTGAAGGAAATTCTTATCGAACATATCTAAGAGGCGTATCTCTTCATCCAATTCAAGCTGTTGCTCTAGCAATGTTTCCTGTCGTTCCGGTTTCATTAATTTATATGTATTCATTACTAATGCATCACTGGTAATGGTACTAATATCAAAATGAGCAATCATTTCATCTATACTGTATAAGCGATTATTTCTATCGGAAATCTTCCGTAAGCCACGACCAGCTAATAAGAAGTTTAAAATGGATAATTCGTGAACTGAACTGTATGACCTAACATAACTTCGAGCATTATTATATGTTAGTAATCGTGAGCCACTACGAAGCCGTAAACTTCCGATATTTATAAATGTTGGCAAGTACCACTGCAATGCATCACAGATGGGAAGTTGAAAGAAATCACGAGATGAGGATGCAACGTGATGACTAGCACAAAGAGTATGATTATCAACGGTATCTGCGAAAAATGAAGTTGGCGTGAAATCTGGCCTCATCAACAACTGATCCATAGCGGGCAAATGTTTGGATAACGGGCCATGCACTACATCCTTATACAAGTATGTTCTATTGGATATTCTTAGACGAACAACATGTGACAGTCCATCTAGCGCCATATTTCTCGATTCATTGCGAGCCTTTGTAAAACATTCCTTTGAACAAGGAAGCAATTTTGCTAGTTCTTTTTTTACTGGATCCTCTTCTTTCCATGTATCACCACAGCAAAAACACCGGTATGCTAAGCCAGCATCAATCAACCGCTCCACCACATCAGCATATGTTTTCAACCGTTTAGCGACTGAATAAGGAGCAAATGGACCCCCTGTTCCAGGTCCTTCATCGCGCTCCAGTCCAAACCGATCCAAAATGGCCTCAATTTTCTTGGCCCGTGGCTGTCTACCATGTTTATTTAGACCTAACTGTAGGATAAATTTTCCATTGTTGACTCGAGCAAACAAAAAATTATACAACGCTCGCCGCAATCCTTCCAACGATAGATGATCACCACTGATTCGTACCACTAAGCGAATTTCTTTAGCAGTTTCCGAGCCGTAAGATAAACGACGCATCCTAAAACAGTTTTCATGATTCTAAAAGAAAACTAGATTGTGGTTTGAAAACCTGTATTTATTCTAATTTTCTCAATCAAAATATAATTAGCCCCAAAGAATTCTGATTTAAATATCTGAAGTTTTTATTAACTATAGTCCATTCTTCATAACCTGTTAGTTAATTGAATGAAATAAATTCCATTCGTATGCAACTGATAATTGCATGTGTGTGTATTTGGAATATCTAAATTCTTCCAAGAATATCTCAATAAACCTTATTCAACATTAGTTCTCTTTGAGGAAATAAAAGAACGCTGACAACAAAACGTATAACCTATATCGGACATCATAATAAAGAAATATTCACAACAAAAATCCCACAAAATCTCACAAATTTAAAAAACTTACACCTGTATCGAAATCGCTTAATCGAATTCTCCCATCATGAGCACACTTTACCAATTACAACTATAAATAAAAAAGTAGATAATTCCCACATCTCATTTTACGAGGGATGTAAACATAAAAGCAGTCATTCCGGTGATAGAAGACATTATTTCCAACACTTTAAGCTTAGTTAATTTGAAAATTTTTCCAATATAAAATTAACAATTGTTCTAATGCCACTAAAAATAATCTTTCATGACAATTTACAATTATATGGATAGAAATTGAGCGCGATATATGGCAGCTTTCAAAGCAACCAATTTTATTTCATTTTACGAATGCAAGTACACAGCATAAATCAAAGAGAATTGTTTATAAACTCAAGTTTTTTTAGCTTCGAACCTGAAAATATGCTGAAAGCTTCAATTTTGAAAGCCAATAAATATAAAGTATTCCAGACTTATTTTTATTTTAGGTGCAAATCGATTAGTACCAGTTTCCATTGGTCCGCAGAACGTGAAAATGTCAAGAAAAACATCAACTGTAAATCATTGTCATAGTGTTCCAATTAAGCCAAGTAAGCTCACTGATACAATCATAAATTATCACATCAGCCTGATAGAGTAAGATATTTCATAAGCTGTTTGGAACTACTTGTCTTTTTTTTCTTTGGCATGGTTTCAGACATTCTTATCTGCAATTTCCTTTTCTTGCCAACCATTCTTTTCACCTAAAATAATATCAATCAATAGAAGTAAAAAATTGGAAATCGATAAGAGAATTAAAAGTACAATCAAGTTGCTGAACACTTACTTGAGTCTTTTTTGCATTCCCATTTTTCCTCCGAATTTTAGGTCCTAAATAAGAAGGAAGAGGCTTCTGTCCACCAGCAGAAAGGTGCTTCTTTGTTTGCTCCAAATCTTGTTTGTTTTTACCATGCGTAATTTGCTCATTACATGATTGATTCTGCTGCGATTTTTTCAGCCTCGACTCACGAAGCCGAAGAGCAACTAGGTTTTCGATAGAAAATTCGACAATTGGCCTCTGGAAGTATCAATAATCACTTTCAAATCAAATAATTAGAAAAGCTGTTGGAGAGTAGCTAATCTGTTGTAGAATATTTAAAATGAGGCATTATGTATTTCTAATTTTTTAGCAAATAGTAATCGTATTATACTTACTAAAATCACACAAGTAATTTTTGGAATAAATAAGTAACTTTTCTGGATCTAAATTTTATTCCATACAAAGAATCTAAATTTAACAAAACCTTTTCCTTGGTGAATATATCTGGGTTATTGTTCAAGTGCTTCAAAGCTGATAATGCATCTTGATGACTCAAAAAATTGACAAAGCCAAAACCTCGAGACATGGCTTCTCCAGATGTACTTAATTTATTTTTATCTCTCCAAATCCGACACTGAAAGTACTGACCAGATATGAATGAATTTACGACTTTACTGAACTCATAATATAGGAAGTGATCCGTATATATCACCAAAAAACAGAAAATACTCAAATACAAAAAGAAAAAAACAAAAAAAGACAGAAAAATAGGTGCCTCGACGGATATTCTTATTTTTCGAATTCGAAAACATACTTCATTTATTTTTGCATCCGGATTACCAGCAGCAATAAAACACAGTGACCTAAAGGCCTTATCAGTTAAAGATTTTGGTAAATTATGAACAACCAGACGCGTCGGAGAGACAAACCTGTAAGTTCAGATTCATTAATCAGTTGCAAAATTGCAACTCTATAGGCTTTGGATTTTAACCTTTCAACCTTCATCAAATCTTGAAGTAATTAGTAGTAAACGTTGACTGACCTAAAACTGCAGTTCAAATGAGAAGACAGTATAAAAATGGGTTGGTCAAATAAATCCCAAAAATCTGATTATATACGGTTAGAAAATTTTTTAATCATATGTAGGTAGAGTAATTCGACACTGACAAATAAATGGAAGATACAAAAAAAAATTAATGCATACCGAAAATTAGACGCCAAATCAGTGATAAGTAAAAGCAATTTCATATTATTGACGTAAAAAAACTCAAAATAAACAAACATATGAAGGTTCTTTAGCTTTTGTCGTGCAGCCACTGCCAAACGTGTACGCTTATCAGCATCTGTTTCGCTCATACCTGCTGCAGCGGTTGTACCAGGTCGTATAAAGCCAGCACGTAAAAGGAAAAGATTTCGCTTGTCCTTTGGTTTTTTTGACAGTTTCTCCTTGAAAAAAATTTTACAATTGTTACAAATATAATAAATAAAAAAGAGTGACGTGCTGAAAGCATTTTTATCAACTGAAAATCGATGCATTAAGTGATTTGAAGACTAGTTTGCGATAAACAAGATATGTTAATCATGAAAAAAGATGAACAGTGCAGACTAAACCAGCACGATTGAAAGACATAACATCCCTCCCTGACTTAATTTTCATCTTTAGTATCTCTAGTATTGAAACTAATACCACGTCGATTGATACCTTTTCAATTTTTGCTGCTTCACTTCTTGGTAATGCCTGATGACCAAAAATTCGACGGCCATTAATTACAATTCCAGGAGCCTAAAAATTGCTACCAAAATTTAATAATAAAACAGTAAGCTTGTCCTTACGACTAAATCAAGCAAAACAACTCTTATGATCTAATACTAGAAGATATAGATCATTATCGAACCATCTTATTAGGAGGAATTCAATCAAATCACATGTTTAAGAATATTGTGAAATGCTATTAGAAATCAACAATTTTACTTAACAGATCAAAATTCAGAAAAAAAAATACTAGTTCACCTGATCCATGGCTGACAAGCATTTTTCTGCTCCTTCAGCTGTTTCGAAATGCACAAAAGCGGTTCCTTTCGGATGTTCGCTGCCCGCGTAGCAACAAAGAATTGCCAGTGAAATGTTTCCAAACTTCGATAAAGCTTCCTTCAACACTTCATCTGTTGTTTCGTATGATAAATTTCTGAAACATATTCTAAAATAAAGTTTCAAAAGTTGGATTTCGAATATTGAATTTAAGAGTGCAAATCGGAGGATGACTCTGAATAGCTGATTTCAATTTACGTTTATTGTTGCAACCAAATTTATTCCTGAGAAAAGGAACCACAAGTTTGCAAACTGCCTACTGCCATATTATCACCAAAGCATTAACCTGACGAAAACAACACGTGCTTCCAATAATGCTTTATCCTGCATGAGTTCTCGTCCAACTTGTTTTTTCTTTTTTTTCATTTCGTAAATATCTTCATCAGATAAGTCTTCGCTTAGTACTTCGTCCTTGATTTGGCTATCGTTCCTTTCTTCTTTCTCAACAGTGCTGTCATCATCTGACTCAATCTCTTGTTTGATTTCTTCCATAACTTTTTGGTTTTCCTGTTTTTCTGGAAATAACATATATCCTAAAAGATGATAAATCTAGTAATTCAGCTACGAATTCTATCCCTATTAATCGCTCATCGTTTGCATTCAAATTCAAATAAGGTTTGCATCTATATCTTTTTGCATCTATAAACTTTCATAAAATAATAATGAAGCAGACCTTCATATACTGCTGTCTCGTAGATATCTTTTGACAAAGCCCAGTCGATTGCTATTTTTCTCCCGAGTACCTGAAAAAATCTCTTATCTTAATCTCTTTTTGGGAGTATGACAAAGTTTTTAAGAAAAGTAGTTTTCGTATTAAGTAAATAATCTCATAAAGAAATATTAAAACCTCAGACATATTTAATTTTTCGATGGACTTTACGGCATCTTGACGTTTCTGAAACTGGATAAACGCAAAGCCAGCACATGAATTTGGGAACCGTTTGTCTTTGCACTTTGGCAAAACGATTTCATTAAATGGACCAATAGTGCCAAATACCCCTTGCAAATCTTCTAGTGTCGTCTGGAAATAAAGAATAAACGACCGAACAAAAATGCCCCTCAACCTGATGTAATATTTCTCTTCCTTTCTTATCGAAGTCTTTCAATTAAAGAAGAATACATCTAAATGAATCATAATGATGAAAAAGAGGCTTATGAAAGTTTCAGAAACTTGCTAAAAAAAATTATCAATAAAGAAAAAATAGCTTGCTAGTACAAGCTTTAATTATATCATAAAATAATCTAATAAAAAGTTCTAATCAACAATTAGACTTGCAGAACCGAAGCTAAAATTTAAACCACTTACCTTAAATGGTAAATTTCGCACAATCAATCGCCATGATTTACATCGTGAATCAAACTTAGCACTCTTGCCATCTCGAACACATCCTTCTTCAGCTTTTTTCATGTTGAATTTAGATATACTTCGTGTCCCATTCTTCTTGTTCTTCTCTTCTCTGATTTTCTCGAATTGTGCAAAATTTTGTTTTTTGTTTCTGTTGACAGCCATCTGTGAATAAGCATTATTAGGAACATTTAAGATCAGCTATTCAACTGTAAGCTTGATAATCCTAAGCTATCAAAATAGTAGATGAGCTTAGCCTAAACTCACAGTACCAATCATTTGATTCGACTCACCTAAGTTAATTACACTCTCGATATTGAAGTAAGATGCTCAGTACTACTGAAACTCAGTAAGAATCAATGCCAGATCTACAGTAAAAAATCTCAGAATAAAACTAACTGAAAGAATTAAATATAATATAGAGCTTTGAAAATATGTTCAAAATAAGAATGTACGAAGAATCCAATCTTTAGGAAAAGATCGCCATTTTACATATAAAACTAAAACGTAATTAAGTTAGATCAGGTCTCCAGAGTAATCATGACGCGACATCACGTTGGGCCGCGTTATTTAAAAAGTTCTCGCCAGGTGGTTTAACATTTCAAGCGTTGGGGTTTTTTTTTGATTAGATTGTAGGATGAGGAAGGAAGATCTATACGTTTCGTACGTGGCAGTAATAAAATTGATATACTGATAAGAGATAGTTATTATAGTAGAAAGCTAATCTTTCTGGGCGAAGAAAGGAAGCAGTGATTGCCAGAAGTCATTTTGTTCACTACGCCTTTTGCGACGAAATGTTGAGAATATTAAGTATGAATAACGAATATTTCTGAAGATATAAATAATGAGTAAGATTTCTTTCTATTAATGATTGTGATGGATGTGATTCTAAGTGCATAAGTTTATTGTATGGTAAGTGCTCATCAAAGAACACTTGCAAAACTCAACTCCAGGTTTCAGGCTGAACATGGGTGTTTTAAGTTTGAAAATCGAGTTTTCTGGTGGTGCAGAATCGTTATTTAATATGCAGAAAGAATTCAATATCCAAGTGCCAAACGATTCGGGACCGTTATTTTTTAGCGATTTGATGCGATATATCAATGTTAACATGATACCGGACAAATCAAGAGCTCATTTATTATTGGATAAGACTGGCGAAGGTGTACGACCCGGAATATTAGTGCTTGTTAATGATGTGGACTGGGAACTGCTGCAAGGCCCTAAAACTATTTTGGAGGATGGTGACGTTGTTTCATTCATCTCTAGTCTACATGGCGGGTGAAAACTATTCACTTTGACACTTGTTATTACCAGCTTTAAATATGAAAATGAAATCTGAGCTTGTTCGTCGCTGTTTTATACGTTATCTATCATGCATATGCGTATCGTGATATGCATCACACACCAATATCATGTTGGTATTATTGTATGCATATCAGTATTGTCGTATAACACTCTATTTTGTAAGAATAAATTACAAAAATATTGTTTTAAAGAAAATATTTGAAAGTTTTCGGCACATTTTCATAAATAACAAAAAAGCATAAAAAAAGTCGATGAACAAAATACTGATTAAGAATGAATGTTTGAAGTTAGAAATCGAATGTTAAAAACTCATTTTTTGGAATTGGTCAAATTGATTTCTAAGCTTTGTATTACGCGTAAATATTTTTGCTTTAGCACTGCGGAAGTTTTTTTTCACAACAGGTTGTGTACTGCGCTTATGTTTAGAAGATCGATTAAAAATTAAATATTAAAAACTAATTGCACAATTCGAAGCCATTCCGATGGAATGCCTTTTCTGTATAGCTTTTATTTGAGGATCTATGAATGAAAAATTTCTCTTTTAATTTTTGAAACAAAAAGTTGCTGCAAATATCCATCGTCCTTTTTTTAATTCTGCGAGAGGGATCAAATCATTGACGTAATCATAGTAATCTTTCCGCAATTGGTTTTAATCCATTTTCTTGATCCGTTTCCCACATATCATTGTTGACACTTTTTGCTACAGGTTTGGGAATATGAAAACTGACAAAGAACAGATAAGAATATGCGCCAATCACAGCACCCACAATTGGCGCCAGTAATGGTACGATAAAAAAGAAGTGATGGAATCTGAAAGGATGAGAATTTATCGAAATCTCGAAGAAGAAGAATATTGGGAAAGAAGAATGTTGAAGAATTAAGAGAAATTAATGTACTAACGTAAAAAGTTGAACGCCATAACCAACTAAAGAGGCAAAAATTCGTGAGCCGAAATCGCTAGCCGGATTAACCGGAGATCCCATATTCAAGCCGCAACACACTGAAATGGTTGTTGCGACTATGCCGAAAAGGGCTGGCATCAAGTTTCTCGGTATCTGATTCCTCGGTTCACAACAGAATGCGACAAAAACGCCAATTAGACTAGTGCCAGCCAGCTAAAACCAAAATGAAAGATGGAAATTATCAATATCAACCGAAACGTAGATTTCTCTATCTGATCAATGTTGCCCTGTTAATTGAAATGTAATTAAATGCAATTGGATTACGCAGAAGGAACGTCGTGAATTTTT
>JABVXU010000818.1:0-19332 GCA_013365365.1 Cruorifilaria tuberocauda
GAATAATTGTAATGATATATTTGTATTTCGATTAAAAATCATTATCAGCTATCTGATAATCTTAATGGAATAATAATATAGTTGTATTCGATTAAAGATCATCATCACTTATCTGATAATTCATTAAGATTATTATAATTATTCTATTAAGATTATCAGATAAATGATAGTGATTTTTAATCGATTACAAATATAGCCACATATAAGTAATTAATTCTTCAGAAGCAAAGTTAATTTTACTGCTAAATTTCACTTCAATGAAATAATTAATAATTAATGATTAGTTCTTTTTTTTTTAAACTTGAAAAAAATTAAACTTACAATTTTTGTCTTACTACTATAAATAACACGGCTTAAATGTTGATATTGATGATTATTATCAGCAGGTCGCTGTGGTGACACAGCGGTACTACGCTGTTGTAATAAGCAAAGTAAATCAGCATTTATATTACCTGAAAAATATCACCTGAAAATGAAAATATTATATCAATCATAGCAATTATTAAATACTAAAACTTTTAATCTTACCTATTCTTACTTATAAACTTTTTTGTATTCATTAAATTTACAATACTTTTTTATGTTTTAAAATTAAATAAAAAATAAAATAAAATAAGGCTAAATATAAATTAAACTTAAAAAGTTAAATATAGATTCAACTTATCTTTTAAAATTAAACAAAAAAATAAAATAAAACAAGGCTAAATATAAATTAAACTTAATTTTTTAAAGTTAAATATAAATTAAACTTTATCTTTTAAAGTTAAAGAAAAGAAGAAAAGAATAAAGGTAAATATAAAAGTAAGTATAAATTACCTATAGCAAATGCATAATCGATAGCAGTAAAACCATCAACAGATATCAACGAAATATCAGCACCAGAATTTATTAAATATTCCATAATTTCATAATTTCTAGCAAGAATAATTTTTATTAATTAATTTGTCGTAAAAAATTTTTTTTTTGAATTTTATAAAATTCTTTATTATTAGCTGATAATTATTAATTACTGTAACTAATTAAGCTTATTTGTTAGTTAATAACTTGTCTACATATATCTGCATATCTTTTAATATAAGAGCTCAATTTAATTACTCATATTTGAATTTGAATTTGAATTATCTTTACTGATTGAAAATTAAATTTAAATTTAAATCTTGATTTCCATTTCCAATATATTAAAAATTGAGGGAAAATTTGATTTTTTAACTTTTGCTTTTTAAATAATACATTTTATTGGTAAGTAATTGATCATTTAATTTTAACTACTCCTACTATCAGTAAATCTCTTATCATACCCAATGATAGCAGCAAACATGAGAGCTGTAAGTCCGGAAACATTCTCTGCAGTATTAATATCAGTAATGTTTGATTCTTGAATCATTTTCACCTGTTTAAATGAATTAATTTCATTTAAATTAATATCAATTGATTTTTCAATAATATAAAATTTAAAATAATGAAAGGCAAGAAATTAAATAATGATAAATCAAATAATGATTAAATATTGATAAAACAAAATAATGATAAATCAAGTAATGATTAAATATTGATAAAACAAAATAATGATAAATCAAGTAATGATTAAATAATAATAAGACAAATAATGATAAATCAAGTAATGATAAAACAAATAATGATAAATCAAGTAATGATAAAACAAATAATGATAAATCAAGTAATGATAAAACAAATAATGATAAATCAAGTAATGATTAAATAATAATAAGACAAATAATGATAAACCAAGTAATGATAAAACAAATAATGATAAATTAAGTAATGATAAAACAAAATGATGATAATCAAATAATGATTAAATAATTGATAAATTAAATAATGATAAATCAAAATAATGATAAAACAAGATAATGATAAATCAACTAATGATTAAATAATTGATAAATTAAATAATGATAAATCAAAATAATGATAAAACGTAAAAAAGGAAAATAAAATTTACTTACAATATTGATATCAGCCATGAGGATAGCATACATTAACGGAGTAGTATTTTCCGGAAACGGTGCATACGGTAAATGCCTATCAATTATCGTTCGAATACCATTTTCATCATTGTTATAGATAAGTTGCCGTAAATCAATTTCGATCGATTCTTCTTCTTTTCAAACAATATCAATTAATTAAAAATAAAAAAAAAAAGTAAAAAAAGTATCAATAATCAATAATCAATATGTAATTGAAATTAAATTTAAATTAAAATTATTTAGTTACAAAAATATTGCAGAAGAGAAATAATTTTCACAATTGAACATAAGAATTTGAAATAATTATGATTTTCTTTTTTTTTTTTTTTATTTTACTAATTTTGATTTATTCAGATGTGATTGTATTTTAAATTTAATTCGAATTAGATTTTATTTCAAATTCAATTCAAATAAATTTGTATTTTAAGTTTAATTTGAATATGACTGTATTTCAAATTTAATTTGGATATAATTGTGCTTTAAGCTTAGTTCGAATGAGTCTAGGTCTTAAATTTAATTAAAATGTGATTGTATTTCAAATTTAATTTAGATATTACTGCATTTTAGCTTAACCCAAATATGATTGTACTTTAAATTTAATTCAAATGTGATTGTATTTTAAACTTAATTTAGAGGTGGTTACTAAACTTAAGTTCAAAGTTTAATCTATTATTTTATTAACTTATTTAACTTATTGTAATACTGAGCTCGTGCTGTTTAACGGTCGAAATGTTTGATTAGTAAAATGAAACTGAATTTAATATTTCATGAATTTAATTTAAGTATGATTTCATTATAAGTTTAATCCATTATTTTACAAACTTATTTAACTTAATTGTAACAGTGAAAAAGTAAAATGAAACTAAATTTAACTTTTTATTGTATTTTTTAAAATTAATTTAAATACAATCGCATTTTAAGTTTAATTCATTATTTCACTAACTCATTCAACTTAATTTTTAGAGTACAAAAGTAAAGTGAAACTAAAGTTAACCTTTTATTGTATTTCGAAGCGATGAATTAATCACAGTTAACACTTCATTACGCTGTAAATGCTGCGCAAGTTCAATTGAGGTCATGCCATTCAACGATCGAAATGCTGGATTAGCACCAAGTTCAAGTAATGCGGCAACGATCGTTGTTGCACCGCATGAAATTGCTGTTGAGAGAGCAGAGAGATTTGAGAGACGTTGAATATTTCCATCCAAATATGCTCCTCTATTAATCAATCGTTAATTAAGCTTGTCTATTAATTGAACCTGTTTAGCTAATCAAGTTTGTATGGATTATTAATTAATTATAGCTATTAATTAAATGCTAATTAAGCTTCTCTATTAATTGAACCTGTTTAGCTAATCAAGTTTGTATTGATTTTTAAAATTAAATATATCAATCAAATTTATCCATTTGTATTAGATTTTTTTCATATCTATTAATTTTTAAAAATATCGATTAATCAAATTTGTACTACGATTTTAATTAAGCATCTTTATTAATTAGATTCGTATTATGATTTTAATTAAGCATATCTATTAATCAAATTTGTATTACGATTTTAATTAAGAATTTCTATTAATTAGATTCGTATAATTTTAATTAAGCATATCTATTAATCAAATTTGTATTACGATTTTAATTAAGAATGTCTATTAATTAAATTTTTCTATTATCAAATTTTTATTTTTATTGCATTTTTAATTAAACATATTTATTAATTAGATCTGTATTCACAGTTTTTTTTTCATTGATTATTTTATATTCACTTTAACCTTTTATCTGAACTGATATGATAACAATTTGAAAAAGCGATTCTTCTTAATTTTCAACTTCAGTACAAAAATAAAACAAATAAAATTTTCTACTTTCTTTTTCTCTTACTAATAAACTTACTAATTTGTAAGATTAAAAAAATGGTATTTTAAATTGTTTTAAAAAAAAATTCAAATTCCCTTATAGAATATATAATTTACAGATTAGTTACAAAGGATATTTAATATTTTTCGAAAAAAATTTTTATTTAAATTCCATTTCATTTATATTTAATAATAAATTTTCAATTTCATTATACCTAAACTGATAATAATTTTTACTGATAATTTGATAATTTGAATGATAATTTTTACTGATAATTTGATAATTTGAATGATAATTTTTACTGATAATTCCTTGATAATTTGATAATTTTTACTGATAATTTTTTGATAATTTGATCATTTTTACTGATAATTTCTTGATAATTTGATAATTTCTACTGATAATTTTTTGATAATTCTTAATAAATTGATTTGTTACCTTTGTGATAATAATGCACACAAATGTGTATGCTTACGAAAAGCTGCAGCTATTACAGGTGTTGGACAGAGTGCCGTATGCGTTGGATTAATATTAACACGTAAGTCAAGTAATAACTTAACAAGGTCGATATGTCCATTTCCGGCTGCTAAGGTCATTACTGATGCACCAAGATATCTGAAAGTGATAGAATGATAACATATAGTACCGTTTTCGACAGATTCATCTCATACTTTGAAAAGTAATACTCGTATTTACTTCAATTACAGCAAGCAAATATTAGTTAAAAAGTAATAATCATACTTACTTTATTTTACGGTAAATATTTATTCATTAATTTATATTACACAGTATGCATAATCATTAAAAGTAATACTCATACTTTATATTATAGTAAATATGCACTTATCAATTTATATTATAGATTAAAAGTAATATTCATAATCTCATTAAAAGTAAATACTCATATTACTTTGTATACAGTAAATATATACCTAATACTTTATTTTGAAATGGTTATATACTCATTATAAAGTATGTACTTAACTTCTGTTAATATATTCATTAAAATTAAAAAAATAAAAAATAAGGACTAACTTTGCGTTCACTTAAAAGCTGAACCTTTTATTAATATACTCATTAAAATTAAAAAAAAAAGTAAAAGTAATGATTAACTTTTCGTTCACTTAAAAGCCAATAGCTAAGCAAAAAGTCAAATAATTAAATATACATATCGAACAATTAAAATTACTACGAATTATTATTACTTAGTAATTACAAATTATTATTACTTAAGTATCTAAAATACACACTGTTACTCTATTTTTACTTAATAAACGAATTTTAAATTAAAGAAAAAGAATTTTTAAATAATAATACGTCAATTTTTGATAATTAGCACCACGTTGAACGAGTATTCGGACGATATTAGCATGACCATTTTTTGCTGCATGATGAAGAGCTGTCATGCCTACCTGATTACTTTTTTCGATATCAGCACCTCGATCAAGTAAATACTGTACCTAAAAAAAAAAATGATAAACTTTACACGTTTTACACGTATAGCTTTTTTTCTTAATTAAAAATAAAATTTTAGAAAAATTTATTCTTCACGTAGCGATTTCCGCTTAAAATAATCAAATATTAGAAAGAATTGCTAGTTGTTTTTTTTTTTTTTTGGAAATGATATAAATCATTACTAACAATTCCAATATTTCCGGTAGCAGCAGCCATCTGTAATCCGGTAACATGATCATCATCGAATGTATCAACAAGAAAACCGGATTCCACAGCATGATGCACTTCGTCTAAATTCCATGTTTCACAAGCTGTAAGAAATTGTTCGATGGTAATAATCGAATTATTCATCCAAGCATGGAAATATTTCACTTTATTGTTTTGCTTTAAATTATCACTGATATCACTGATATTACCTGGAATATTTTAAATATGATTTACTGATAATTTACTGATTCATTTATTAATTAATCACTTACAACAACAATATCAAATTTCAAGTATGAATTAAACGTGAAATATACCTGATTGATTTAGTGATTGCTCAAAATGACAATGCTAAATTTCAAATATGATTTTAATTACCTGATATATAGCTTATCAATTAATTGATTACTTGAAATGATAGAACTGAATTTCAAATACGGTATATTAAAATAAAATTGAAAGAAAGACAAAAAACTGATAAATGATAATGAACTGATAAAAAGATCATATCTTAGCAAAATAATATGAATTCTGTTAATTTTTATTCTTCTAGTTTTCAAATTTGCTAATTTCATCTTCGAAGATAAACAAAAAAACATTTAAGGTAAATTTAATTTAAGGTAAAGCTAAGTAATCATTATATATTTTAGGTTCAGGACAATTGAGTTTTTTGTTGCTAAACATTAAAAGCTTCTTCTTTTCCTGATTATTCTTGGTAACCAAATTAATAATAATTAGGAATAATACCTGTGGAAAATACACAGGTAGAAATAATATTTGAGAAAGCAAAATTCGCAATTAGAAAATCAATCAATACTTTAAAATTCATTTCAGTATTGCATTAATTATTACTTATTATTCTATCTACCTGTTTTCGATAGGTAACTATTCCTAATTATCATTAATTTGGTTATTAAAAATAATTAAGAATACTGCGATATACTGAGAAGACGAAATTCGTGATTAGAAAATCAATCAATACTTTTGACTTTCTTCTAAAATCTATTCTAATTTAAATGTATAAAAATTCAATTCGAACTTTTTTTTTTTTGTTAATTATTAATGAATAAAACAACAGAATCTTTTGAGTAATAAATAAATTAACAAGAAATAATTATTTAAAAAAAAATAATCGATACTGAATAGATGAAAACCTGATTATCAAATTTTATCAGTTACTGTTAAGAAATTAAATTTGATAAATTTAAGGGGAGGTAAAATGAAGTAAGAAATATCAGATAATATTACATTACAACATTAACACATGCACACACACACACACAGAGAGACACACAGAGAGACACACAGAGAGACACACAGAGAAACACACAGAGACACACACAGAGACAGACAACGGTATTATAAAACGAGAATTGATGATGGCAAAAAGGATGATTGACCTGTTGGTGACATTTTTATGGCAATGAATAATACCTTTTCCGCCAACCCGATCTCAATGAAATTTAAAAAGTTCCTCTCTCTCTTTCTCTCTCTTCTTATCTCTCTTTATTTTAAAAAAAAATTTTTTTTAATTTTAAAAATGAAGATAATACTTTTTATTCTTTTCAATTACCTGTCTAAATTGTATTTCAGGTATTGTAATTGTAATTTTAAATTATCACATGAATTATTCAATGTGCTTAAATTAACGTTTAATTTATATTTTTGATTTAAATTTAATTCATAGGTTTTAATTTATCAAAATTACTATCATTTAAATTATAAATGTAAAATTTTTATACCTAGAACAAATTTTCTTACGATGATAATTTTTAATTATAATAATTTTAAAAGTATGATGATACTAAATTTAATTAATCAGTTATTAATTAAATTTAATCAATAAGTTTTATTTCATCAAATTCATTATTATTTAATCGTTCCAAATGAATTTTTAAAATATTTCATATATGAAAAAAACGAATTGTTTTTTTTTTTCAGGGTGATAATTTTGCTGCTTCATCTTTGATAATTCCATTATCAGCAGCCATCTGTTTATTGCATGCATTCAAAAATTGATCAACTTCTTCCAGAATTTCTTTCGGAATTTTTTTACGTGTTACCAAATAATTCATGATATGCTTATGTATCGCTAGATATTGCTTCCAGGACTGTAAAAATCAAAAGGAAAATTATTATTAATTAATAGTTATATTAATTATCACATTAATTTTAGGCCTTTAATTTTAGGCACTAATTTTAAGCATTTAATTAATAGTTATATTAATTATCACATTAATTTTAGGCATTTAATTTTAGGAATTTAATTTTAGGCATTTAATTTTAGGAATTTAATTTTAGGCATTTAATTTAGGAATTTAATTTTAGGCACTAATTTTAGGCATTTAATTAATAGTTATATTAATTATCAGATTATTTATTGGTACACTGATCTTAAGTATTTAATCAATACTTCTATCAATTGTCTGATTAATTATTGTTAAAATATAGATTATTTATCAAATTAAATATGATTAATTACTGGTATATTGGTCTTAGGCATTTAAATAATAGTTACTAATTATCATTGACATTAATTACAGGTATACTGATTTTAGGCATTTAATTAACAATTATATTAATTATCGGTATTTTGATCTTAAGCATTTAATTAGTAGTTATATTGATTAATTAATTATCAAATTAATTATTAGTACATTTATATTAGGTATTGTTATTAGCAACAGAATGAAATAAATGATTACGATAAATGATGACAATACTGATAATAATTAAGCATTACAATAGTAAGGCTTACAATAAAGTTAAATATACGGAATTGAATAAGGATTATAATAAGATTAAATATATAAAGTTAAATAAGGATTACAATAAAGTTAAATATATAAAGTTAAGTAGGGGTTACAATAAAGTTGAATAAGGATTACAATAAAGTTAAATATATAAGGTTAAGTAAGAATTACAGTAAATGATAAATGATAAAAATGATATATGAATATATCGATCAATTAAAATTTTAAATTTAAAATAGATTGTTTTTGTTTTTCAACATTTCGCTTAATTTATTTATTCATCATTTTAAGAATAATCAAAGTGGTTGATAGCGTATTTCACGTAGCGTTTTATAGAATGATACGTACCTCACGTAACGTTTTATATAATGTTAGCATAATTGGCTAACAAATTATTCATTCATTTATTCATCATTTTAAGAATTATCAAATTGGGTGATAGCGATTGGATGATAGCGTATTTCACGTAGCGTTTTATAGAATGATACGTACTTCACGTAACTAACGTAGCGTTTTATATAATGTTAGTATAATTGGTTGATAAATTAATATAATATTAGCATAATTAGCTATAAAATTATTCATACAATGTTACACTCAACGATTTACTTAAGTAATAGCGTAAAACGTAAAATAGCTAGAAGCTAACATTAATAGCTTGTGCACGTTGTTTTCGTAAATTCGATAATAAATCAGTCATAATACAGTATTGACCGTTACTAAGCATTTCAAGTATTAATTCAATTGCTACAAAAGTAGCCGAACGACCGATTCCGGTTGTACAGTGAACTGTAATTGGATATCTGTAAAATGAAAATTTTAGATTAATTATCAAAATATATGATTCAATTATATTTGTTTGAAGATTGTTTCATTCTGATAATGATTCTGATAATTCTGATAATGTTTCTGATAATGATTGTTATCAGCTTTCGGTATCACAAGGATAAGCAATGATTATATTAGTGAAATTAATCAATTTGCAAAAATTTGAATCGTTCAATAATTTAACAAACTTGCAAAAATTTTTTAAATTATTAATTTCCGGTTTAATCATCAATTGTAAAATTAAACCACTCAATAATTTTTAAAAAAAAAAAGCAGAAAATAATTTTGTTAAATTACAATTTCATTTAGTATATTTGCTGTCAGGTAAATGACACCTTAAATTTGTTATTTAAACCTATTTCAAATTGAATCTTCAATTAATTTCTAAATAACAATAAGTTTTTTTTTTTTTGATTGATACTAAATTATAAGAGTTGTTTTCTTAATTAAAACAAAATTACGAAAGTCTTTTTTGTTAATAATAAATTTTTTTATTTAAAGTTTTTTTTTGTTAATGCTAAATTTTTTTACTTAAAGTTTTTATTCACTAATACTAAAAACCACAAAAGTTTTTTTTTTTGAATTAATACTATTTAGAAATAATTGAATAATTGTGGATGATTTTTTTTCAAATAATTTTCAGCATGAAAATAATTTCAATTATAATTAGCAAAATTTTAGAATGGTAATAAAGCAGTAAAGACGGTTTTTTAAACGGTTTCGAAACGTTAAGTGAAAAAGAATGAAATTTCTTACAACTGATAAAAAGATCATGTCGGAAGAAAAACAAAAACTGATAAATGATAATAAACTGATAAAAGACGTCATGTCGAAAGAAAAAAAAGTGACAGTAATGAATTGATAAGAAGATTACGTCAAAAGAAAAAAAAATTGATAAATAATAATGAACTGATAAGAAGATCATGATGAAGGAAAGAGAAAAACTGATAGATGATAATAAATTGATAAAATGATAAGTACTTTGATCGTCTGGTAGTTTTAGCAATTCGTTGTATCATTTCAAATGATGGTGGTGGCATTTGATCGGCCCATTCAGGCCAGTAAAAATGCGTACAGTTATGAAGTCCTAATCGAGAAATGATACGTAATTTACTCTTAATTGCCGTATAATTGATATTATCTTCTTGTATTTCAATCTGTAATACTACTGTATTACACATTACTGTAATCTTAATCGATTACTGTATTATTATTTAAATTAAATGGTAATATTGTGTTATTGTAATACTGTATAATATATAAAATAATCTTTAATATTGTATTATTTAAAATATTTCTAATTTAATTTTTTATTAAAATTATTTAAATCAAATTATTCAAAATATTTACAGTTTAATTTAATTTGTAATTATTTGAAAATTTTATAATTCATATATTTTGAAATATTTCTAACTGTAATATTAATTATACTATTGATGATAGAAAGTATTTCAAGCTATTATCTAAAATTACCTAAAATCTAAATTACTTAAAATATTTTTAATTTATAACTTAAATATTTCCAAATATTTCTATCTCTAGTATTAAACATTTGGGATTATTTGATCCTAATGTTTAAGTAATTATCTGATTATACTATTTAAGTAATAATATCTAATTTTTCTCTTGCGGAATGATAGAAAGAAATAGGTAATTAATTTAATTCTTCAAATAACACTAATTAATTTATGCAAAATTTAATAATTTATTCCCCTAAATTAATTAATTAAGCTTGAAATAAAATTTTAAGCAGAAATTTCTGCATTAAATTAGCTTTAGGTTAATTTAATTCTGTAAATATTAAATAATTTATTAATATAAATGAATAAAATTATATAATCTGAATTTAAATTTTCAACATACTTTATTTACTTTAGTTTTAAAATTTATTTCTAAACATTAACCTTGCTAAACGTTAACTTTACTTCTAAATATTTTACACTTTAATATAATTTATTGAAAAGTATGGAAATTATTTACGAATTTGAATTTATCGTTTATAAATATACTTATAAATTTTATAGAAATATTTCGAGATTGAAACCAATGAAGTAATTTTTTCCTTTCAATAAATTCCAATTCAATAGATCACTTAAGTCAATTTCGACTCAATACATTAAGTAAATCCCAACTCAATAGATCAAATTAAGTAAATTCCAATTCAATATATCAACTTAAGTAAATTCCAATTCAATACATTGAAATGTTAAACGTCCCAAATTCAATGCATTAAGATTTCGATTAATTTTTTTTTAGCGAAAAAAGTAAGTAAACCTTTTTTATCGCCGAATTTCTCACTTCCGTATCGCCATATTCGGCACGTTGTCCCTCTTCACGTGGCCAATAATCGGCGCAAACTGACAGATTATTTTCAACAAAATCACATAGCATAACAATGTACTGACATTGTGTTTGACATATCATTCGCCAAAAATCTTCAATTGTCGTTTCCAACGGAGCCTAAAAGTTCACAAAATGACCTCTCTAAAAACCTAGAATTTCATCAAATAATCTTTTAAAAGCCTAAAATTTCATTGAACAACTTTTCAAAAAGCCTAAAATTTCATCAAATAACTTTTTTAAAACTTCAGTTAGAGCAAATTTTTCCAATGGTAATCGATAATAATCACTGGCAAACATATGATATTCCACCTTTGATATTATCAATTTTGACAGTCTTATTATTTTCAATTTACTTTTCAATTATTAAAACATTGTCAATCTTATCCTTAATTTTCCGAATTGTCAAAAACAGAATACTTCAATTAATTATGATGGTAGTTTTATTTTTGATTTCGATTAACTTCCCTAATTGTTAAATAATTCAAACAATGCATGAAACTAGCATGGATATTGGCTTTACTTTTCTAATTATTAATATATAAATGATGAAATTTTCTAATTATCAAAGCTTTTCTAATTATTAATATAAAATGATAAAATTAAAACTTAATGAATGAATTTAGCATGGATATCGATTTACTTTCCCAATTGTTAAATGTTTAAAATGATAAAATGCTAAAATTAAAACTTAATGAATGAATTTAGCATGGATATCGATTTGCTTTCCCAATTGTTAAATGTTTAAAATGATAAAATGATACTTTTCTAATTACTAAAAGATTAAAATGACTAAATGATTAAATGATAAAATTAAAACTTAATGAAATTAGCATCGATATTAGCTTACTTTTTCAATTGTTACAAAAATTAAAATGATTAAAATGATAAAATTAAAACTGAATGAATGAAATTAGCATAGATATTTGACCTGCGTACAAATGAAACGTTTTTTACGTTTTCCAGAGCGAATGAAATTAGCATGAATGTAATTTGCTCTTACGTCAACATTTTCGAGAATTACACGTGTTTTCTCAATACATCGAATATCCTATAATTGCTCTAAATCATTTCTTTTTTTTTTTTAAATTACCAAATATTTTAAAAATGCTCATTTAAAATTTAGCACAATTAATTATTAATTAAATTTAAATTCTTTTTCTCTTTCATGAAATAACTATGCAGAAAACTTTTCACACTTTATAAGCGAAGCAAATTTTGGAAGTTAATTAAACTGTTTGAATTAAGCTTTTAAATTAATTAATTGAATTAATTAATTTGATACGTTTTTAAGCATGTTAAAATTTTAATCAACTATTAGTTTATCAGTAGCTTGATTTCAAAAAAAAAAAAATGAAAGGAATAGAAAATGATGGAATTTTGATTTTTACACGATAACGATTCCTTTCATCCTCAGGTGATCCATAAAGGATTTCCATGCTTGGAGTTCGATTCAGTCGTTCGTAATCCTCTTTCATTCCATCAATTCCCTTAGCTAATACATTTCTTATCCATGATATTACCTATTGAAAGAAAAAGTAAAGCAAATATTTAAGTTAAATATTATTACTGTAATGGAACTTATAAATTAGAATATTAAAAATTTAACTAAAATAAAAAAAAAACTTAAATTCTATAAATTAAAAATGTTAAATTAAAATTTCAATCTTAACTGTTAGCTTATTAATTGTTAACTGTTAGTTTATCAGTTGTTTGACAAATTAAAATATGCTAATTTATTACTTATTCTCTTTTAGGCTATGTAAATTTTGTCAAATATCACAATTGAAAAAATCCCCAAAAACAACAAACAAAAAAAAATAAACAAAATCAAAAATTAAATTATCAAAAAAAAAAAACAAAAGATCCGGAATGAACTTCAGGAATAAATAAACTAGAGAATAACGATCGATTAAAAAAAAAAAGTTTCAAGAAATTAAATTTGATAAATATGATTGAAGTGGTATATTTTAATAATTGATTTCATTATCATTTTTTTAATTTATAATCTAAAAAATCACTCTTTTTTTTTTAAATTTGATTATTTTCAGATAATATGCAAATTTTTCCACTTAATTAAATTTTCAATTTAATTTTTGTAAATAAAAGAAAAAAATGAAATTATTTTGCTATCACCGCTTTTTGCATTTTTTCCTTTCTTTCTTCATACGTCATTTGCTCATCACTTTTTGATTCATTTTTCATATCTTTCTTTGCTGATGATGTTATCATGGATGAATTATGATCTGTTGCATTATTGATTGATGTACGATCGATAAAATGCTTCGGTGATAATTTAATACCACTAATATCATAATACTGATGTTGCTGTTGCTGTTGCTTTTGTTGATGATTATGATTATGATGATGATGAGGATGATGATGATGATCATCAACATCAGCCTTATCATGATGATAACCACCAAAACTACCACTTGGACGACGAAGTTTATGATATAAATGATCTTCTGTAACTTTTAAAAATTTTATCATTAATTTTTAAATTTGAACAAATTAATGTAACATGGCCTTATATGGAATGATATCAGTAGAGTACGGTCACATGTTGGATGTTATCAGTGTAACAGGGCCTTAAATAAAATGTTATCAGTGTAACTTGGCCCTATATTCAATATTATCAGCTAATATGTTTAAATATTAAGTATTGTCAGTGTAAAATGGCCTTTGATGTTATCAGTATAATACTGCCTTATATAGAATATTATCAGTGTAACATAGTCTCGTATGGAATGTTATCAGTGTAATATAACCTTATATGGAATATTATCAATGTGACTTGGCCCTATGTTCAATATAATCAGCGTAACATGGTTATATATTAAATATTGTCAGTGTAAAATGGCCTTATATGAGATGTCAGTTTAATATGGCCTTATATAGGATATTATCAGTGTAACATAGCCACTTGGCCCTATATGGAATATTATCAGTGTAATATAATCATATTTTAGACCTTGTCATGCACTGATTTATTAGTAAATCATGAGCCAATATGTAAAATATCTATTTAGAATTTTTGAGTTTTATCTTACATCTTACGGAAAATCATCATCTCTCATCATCATCATTATCATTATCTTGCAAAATCATCATTATCATTATCATTATCATTATTTTACAAAATTATCATTATCTTGTGGAAATAGCTATAACGGAAGAAAAAATCGTAAGACAATTAAATAAAAGTTTAATTAGATTGAAATAGTAAAGGAGGAAATAATCGACCTTAATTTTGAATTTCAATACTATTTAATTGATTAAATCTATATTTCTCATTTCTTACCTTACCATTTAAAATTGAAAATAAACTTATTTACTTACTTACTTTCTTATTTGCTTACTTATCACATAACATTTCAATAGCTTTTTCCTCTTCAAATTTTTACTCAATATTTCACATTTCTCTTAATTTACATCATTCCATGCTTTACTTCTTTCTTACCTTATCATTTAAAATGGAAGGTAAAATTAAAATTGAACTTAAAACACTTCTTTTTCCTTTCACATACTTTTTGTAACTGATCGTTTACTGGTTGAATGTCGTCTTAATGAAGCCGTTGGAAAAGAAGCTAATAATCTGCTTTTTGTTTTTTTTTGTTGAGAAATTAATGGATGTAATATTTTTTCGTCTCTAGAAATATTTCATATTTATTTTACTTATAGATATATATGTATTTCATTTAATTGTTTACCTATTTTATTTTCTTCTTAATTGCTTTACTTAGTTACTATTTACTATCCTCTTGATTGTTCGCTTATTTACACCAATTTATGGTTGGCTGAGCAATTTACAAATATTATTTGTATACTTATTTACTCATTCATTCGTCTCTTTTCATTTTTATTGATATTGTACATCCCAGCCATCTATTACTGCTTATTTATTACTATTTATATTCAGTAATTTTAAGTTTCTTCTCATGGAAGTTATTATTAGAAAGAAGTGAATGATAACTAAAAGTTAAAGCTAGAAAGTTAAAACATACCTGTAACTATTTATTGTTATGGCTATTCTTTTGTTATTATATTAAATTAATTTTTTTTTGGTTAATTTTAATTTTGAAATATTATAGTTATAAATTTTACAAATTATAAATAATTTATTAGGATAAAATTTAACTTCTTAATTGAATAATTTGAGTTTATGCAGTATTTCTTATAAAATACTTTCATTTTCACGTCATTTTCACGTGAAAATTTGAACAATATAACGTAATTTCGTATTTTACATTAGCGTAATTTATACATGAAATGTAAAACAACTTATAAAATAACTTCAAGAAATATAGAATTACTTAAAATAACTGAAACAAAATTACTATTTTAGTAAAAACGACAATATGATTATTGTTGAAAAGAAAAATTTTTTTTTTTCAAAGTATATACTTTTTACTCATGGTTTTTGTCGTTGATATCACTTAGGGATTACTTTCATCCGACAGATTATGATTTACAGCGTACGTGGAAAAGCTATTCACACTGACAATGATTTAATAAAACAATAGTTTCTCATTATTTCTATCGCCTCTTTTATAACTTTTAATAATCAAGAATTGAAATATTGAAATTTGAATAAAAATTCATTAATCAATATTTTATTTTAATATTTCTCTTTTTTTTATTTTTTAATATTTTAATATTTTAATAATTTTAATATTTTAATAATTTTAATATTTTAATATTATTCAATCTTTGCATTAAAAGTAACAGAAAAGGCGGTAGGAAAAATGAATTATTTATTAAATTATATGGAAATGAATTAATGGAAATAAATTAATTATCAAATTATATGGAAGTCAATTAATTATCAGGAAGTGAATTAATGGAAATAAATTAATTATCAAATTATATGGAAGTCAATTAATTATCAGGGAATGAATTAATGAAAATGAATTAATTATCAAATTATATGGAATAATTTTGGTAGGAAAAAAAACTTTCCTCGTTTACTTTCATATTATCATCATTTTAGACATCGATAGCTATCTAAGTAATTATGATTATCATCATTAGAGTTGATATCATCTAACTAATTAACAATTAACAATATAAGCTATTATACAGAGCAAACAAATAAATGTTATTTCATGCAAATAAACAAAAATAAATGAGAAATAACAAGAAGAAACTAAAAATCACATAAATAAATCAATAAATATATAATTAAATATGACAAAAAATATACGGTTAAAATATTACATAGCACTAAGTACTGCACAAATAAATGCCGCACAAATAAGTACTACACAAATAATAAACTAACAAATAACAATAAGAAACTATCATGTAAATAAACAAATAAATAAATGATTAATTGTGATGAAAATCGATGATTAAAGTATTGCATAGCACGAAATACTGCACATATATATATTGTGCAAATAAGTACTATACAGTACTATACAGTATACACTAATACGATACAGTACATACACTATACAGCATAGTACTATACAAATATAATACAGAACAGTACATACACTATACAGTACAATACTACACAAATAGTAATACAGAACAGTACATACACTATACAGTACAATACTACACAAATAGTAATACAGAACAGTACATACACAATACAGTACAATACTACACAAATAAATACTATGCAGATAGTTAATAAACTAACAAATAACAATAAGAAACTATCATATAAAAAGATTAAACGTTTGATAAAATATGTAATTGAAATACTACACTGAATACTCCACAAATAAATGCTATATAAATTAACAATAAACATATATAAGTAAATATGTATGTGTGTATGTGTATGTGTGTGTGTGTGTATGTGTGTGTGTGTCTTTGTATGTCTGTATGTGTATGTGTGTATGCAAAACTTAATGATAGCATTTCATATTGGTTATTCATTATTTGGCAAATAATATACATTTTGTGTGACAATCTCATGGAGTGTTCTATGTCGTCATGGAGACACCAATAAATATAGATGTAATAGACGTGTCTGTCTATGTCTGTATGTGTGTGTGTGTGTGTGTATGTGTGTATGTGTGTATGTGTCTGTATGTATGTATGTATGTATGTACTTTAAAATATCGAAGGTATATTGCAGTATATTTTAGTTATATTATAGGTATAGAAGAGAAAGTAAGTATATTATTTGAATCACTGAGAAAAATTTAAGTGAGAATTCATTCAAAAGTAAATTTTTTATTTCTCTTTTCTTTTTTCTTGCATGAAATTGAAATTTTAATTTATCATCGATCTAAATTTATTTTGATATTTTCATTTTATCATTTGCCATTTATCAATTTATCACTTATCATACTATTTGTTCAACCAACTTATCAATCTATAACTGATAAATATCATTATAAGTTAATGAATGAATTGAAACAATAGCTTTGTGTAATTTATGAAGAGGAGAAAAAGAGCCAGGTGCTTTGAATTTAATAATTTCATGAATGCGAGGTAATGAATGAATGAATTGAAACAATATGGCTTTCAGAAAAAATGAACTATTGAAAATATGTGTGACGTAGAGAGTTAGCTTAACTTAACTTAGCTAAGTTTAACTTAGCTTAACTTAGCTTAGCTTAATATACTTCCTAGAATTTTCTCATTGTTACCACTTTATCACATGGAAAATTCATTTAGTGTTATCGTTTTGAGAAACGAAAATGACGTCTAATCGTTATCTGATTACTCAAATAATTACTTTATAAAGTTTATTTATTCTCTCTGATTACTTAAGTGTTTAATTTCTTTTCCTGTTTCATTTTACAGGTTGAACAGATAAAAGTTATTGATTTATGTATGCAAAGCATATGGCTACTTCAACAGGTCAAAGGTTAGCTGATCGGTATTTAATGACAAAACGCCTAGGCGATGGAACATTTGGTGAAGTATTGCTTGCAAAAAAACTTGATACCGGTGATAAAGTAGCCGTTAAAAGGTTTCTATTTTTATTTCGTAATTTTAAAATTTGATTTAATTTTTTGTGAAAATTCAAGATAAAATATAATTCTTTTGTTTTTTTGTAAAATCATTTTTTATTTCTTATCATTGAATTAATTGATTATTGATTTTTTTTAATCAATTGAATAATTATCATTGAATTAATTGATAAATTATCGATATGATAAAAATAGTTGTATTATTATATCAGTGAAGATAATTGATAAGTTAGTGATATGATTAAAATAGTTGTAAAAGGTAAGTTGAAAATTTTTTATTTAGAATGAAACGGAAATTTTATTCATGGAGTGAAGCAATGGCATTACGAGAAGTGAAATCATTGAAAAAAATGAATCATCCAAATATTATCAAATTACGAGAAGTAATTCGTGAACATGATAATTTATATTTTGTTTTCGAATATATGCAAGAAAATTTGTATGAACTTATGAAAGACAGGTAAATTGAAATATATGAGTAAATAGTAAGTAATTAATTACCTAAATATTAATAAATAGTAAGTGATTAATTACTTAAATATTAATAAACTATTGAAATAATTGTAATCGTGATCGTGCATTAGCCAAAAAGTTACGCGGAAACTGAGTAAATGATTTGTTGATTAATTTTTAAACAACGATGATTTTTTTTTATTAAAAAGTAAATTATTATAAGTAAATAATTAAAATTAGTGGTTAAGTAGTTAAAAATTAATTAATAGTAATAATTAAAACAATTGATTAAATGTTCAATAAGTGTTAAATGATTAAAAGAATATGATTATGAATAAGATAATTAAAGAATTGATAAAATACATAAGTAAGTATAAGTAAATAGTAAAGAATGGAATAATTAAAGTTTAATAAGAGACAGGTAAACAATGTTATCTGTTATTTTAATAAAGTATGTAGTAAAAAAATATTTTAAGATTGATCGGAAAGATAGAAACGAAATAATTATTATTT